>ML685795.1:3575161-3629627 GCA_007922175.1 Pelusios castaneus | reverse complement strand
GGGGGCTGGCTCGAACCCCAGCCAGCCCCCCAGCTCAGTCCAGGGGTTCGGGTTCGGGCAGAAGCTCCGGCGGAGCTTCTGCCCCCACTCGATCCCGATGTCAATTTCACTGCTCAGCTGGAGCAGTGAAATTGACATTTGACAGCTCCAATGTCCCAGAGTGGCCCGGTTGGGCACTCTGGGACATTTCCGGAGGCTGCCTATTGCGGGAGAAGCGTACACACAGCAGCTATCACGGAACAACTGTTCCGTGATAAGCCTTACCACGCTCGTTTTGGTGGTTTACATATTGCGCAGCAAGAGGGCTCTTGCCGCGCAATAAGAGGCTTCTGTGTGTGTACACTCTGCTAGTTATTGCGCAATAAAGGGCTTTATTGCGCAATAACTTTGCCGTGTGTACAAGGCCTTAGTTGTTGTTCTAGGATTGTAATTATCAAGTTAACTTTAATGGTCCTCTTTTGGGAAAGGAAAAATTCATTGAAGTTCCGGATTTGATGAAACCTGTAGCGTATTAACATTTTTAGTAGACACAGTTCTCTGTACAATATCTAGAGTTAGTTTGTGGGTCTTATACCTGCAGGTTTTTCTCAGTGAGAAACCACTTGAAAAATAATCTTATTGGTGTTACTAATGTGGCTTATGATTTCTTAAATCTGATTTTTGGTTATGTTAGGAAATGTGGTGTGGGGCCTCCTCTACCCTTCCTGTTCATACTTTTGATCAGTGTAACAATCCTCATATAAATATTCTGAGAATTTCAGGTTAGAGGACTTAGGATCACCCAATAACTGCCTTTGGTCAAAAACAAGGATAATAAATATTATCAAGAATGAAAAAAGCTACTGTCTGGTTATCTGAGGACTTTGCATCCATGCCTAGGCCTCGAGAATCTTAGTTTTATTCGGATAGAAAAAAAGGGAGGTTCAGGTTGTGAATGTAGTTTTGAGACAGCAGTTAGATTGAAATTGTTGCATCAGAAAGGGGCAAACATTTCTTAAATATAAAGGTAACTTTGAAGCCTATTTTGACCACTTAAAAGTCAGTACTGTTCACTATTGCCAGATGCAATATGCTTATCTGCCGTGGTCAAATATGTCTGTCTGGCACCTCTTAACATCTGAAAAAATAGTCCATTGGAAACAATCGCCAGCACATATGTGTATTCTAGCAGCCACAAAGACAGGTTTAATAAATAAACTTAGTGCCTCCAAGAAATAGTGTGGAAGATAGCTTGTGCAATCTCCTTTTTATAGTCTAGATCACACAATTACTTTAATAAACTGATTTCACTTTTGTCTGCTTATGGAATTAAGAATCTTTTAAAAAGATAAATTAAAAAAAAAATGTACAGCTTTGAGTGCTGTTATTTAACATTCTGTCCAAAATACAACTATACAGATTAAGAATGTGTATAACAATAACGATGAAAATCTCAGATAATGAATAATGCAAAGGTAAACTTTCTTTCAAATTGAGGTGACCTTGTTTATATTGGAGACTAATAAATTGGCACAGCATTTAGGTTGAATTTAGCAGCTGGTAAATTTCAGAGTAAACAAGGAAAAGCAACTTCGCACAACATGTAACTTATGCATAGAATTCTCTGACATAGGAAGTTACTGAGATAGCAGACCGTGTTGACATATGAAAGGATGGATAACTTTTGTCACTACTAATATTTGTGATTTACTACCCTCTTAAATTATCCAATTTATTTTACATTCTGAAACATGAAATGAAAAGCTATGTAGGAGCCAAGAAGGAATTTCTCCAGACTTCTTCAGATTTCCTTACTCCAGGGACGTGGTGCATTTATAATGTGAAATAGTATGACATACATAATATGAAACTTTCCTCTGCAATATCTGGTATTGTTACTGTCAGAGTCAGGGTACTAGATTTCCTTATGATTAGTACCTCAAATCATATCTTTCCAACTAGCAGTGAAGCAGTAATTAATTTATAGTTTTCCAATTCCATATGCCTTCATATAGTTGAAAAGTGACCTGTAGAAGGTGTTGATGTAAATTTCTGCAAAATTATACTTTTTTAAGAGATGAATTAAAATTACTGGGCCAGACTTTTGAAGGTATTTAGAAGCCTGGTGGGATTTTCAAAAGTGCCTGCGGTGCCTAAATACCTTTTAAAGATCTACTGTTTCTAGAGTTACCAAAATATTGTTACCTTGGGGGTGGGCAGTTGCATTTGTAACACATACCACCACAGTTGGAGATGCAATGCTTATCTGCTGCTCTTTCTGTTCTGTCAGGTGACTTCATGATGTGACTTATAGATAGGCACCTAAAATCCATCATGTGTCTCCCCTTGCCTGGGTTAAGTGCTTTCAGCAGACAGCTGGCAAACCTTGGTCAATCTGTAACATGCTACATGCTCTGCTGTGTCTGAGCTCTCTGAAGTCATCTATCTAGATTTATATACTGCAGTGAACCATAGTATTATTTTATGGAACCCAGTTCCCAAGGAGCCTACTGCATTTCTCCGCCAGTCATGCTGGAGAGGATGAAATGAGTTGCTTTATTTTTGCAGACTTCTGTCCAATAGGAAACTTCAGTCTTTCAGAAAACCCAAAGTCTACTTGCTGAAGTTTTCTGTACCATTTCTCTCTCATGGCTTATGCCCTATCAATGCATCATCTATCAAGAAAGCTTCCTCATGTTGTACATGCAAAGGCTGATGATCTCATACTGGAAGTCAAAAGATACTTGGATGTAAGCACTTTTTGCTGTTTGCTCTATTACTGCCAATCTCAATTTTGCATTGAAAAGGTAAAATAAGTTAAAGGCTAAGAGGTACCAGACTTCTTTTGGAATGGCAGGCTTGGGTAAAGTGTTTATTTTGCCAAACAAAAATTTGTATTCAGTAGCATATATAGGTATATTAACTTTATAACAGGCAACTGTTTATTGACTTCTGTGACTTCAACATTTGTGAGTTTATCTACAAACCTTCCATTTATCTGACAAACATTACCCAATTCTATCAAATGTGATGTCTTGACTCATAAACATTTTGCCTTTTCACTGCAGATCAGGAACTTCTTTTGCAACTACTATTGTTAGTGCTAGTATCGCTGCTGCTACGTTAGGGGCTTTGACTTGAGGAGGAAGATTGTATCATGCTGGAGCTCCACCTACCCAGCTGTGATCCCTCTAAGCTGCGCACCCAAACACATATCTCAGACCCCCGCGCAATGCGCGCACAGTTTGTTACATAGATTAATGACTCACGAGTATTGACACTTTACAGCAGGGGTTCTTAACCTTTAAGACTCTCAGCACAGCTGGTAGCCTTCCCAGCTGTGTGCAACGCACCAACACCCCATGTTTTAGCCCCACCTCCCCAACCCCCCCTCCAGCCCCACATCTGCCCCCCACCCCCGAGCAGCCCTACATCCTAGCACTACAGCCCACATCTCCTTCCTCCAACCCAGCCCTGCGCCTCTCCCCTTCCCCAGCCCAATCCCATGTGTTATACTGAAAGAGTCTTTAGTCCTTAGTTGCAGGCAGGGTGAATCTTTGTCTTGTTGCAATGTTCCTTTTTTTCCTCCACAAGGCTTCAGTTGTTTGCAGCTGTCTCTGATGATTTTCCATGGAAAATCTTGGGATGGACAAGGCTAGAAAATTGAGCTTTGCATCACATCACTGGCTCATCACATCACAGGGCAGGATGACAAATCCCTCCTGCTGGAATGAACCATCACTAAGATATATTATCCTCCTGTGACTGCTTTTTACTACACGTCCCTAAAGCATACTTTCAATATAAATACATTATTTCTTACCCATTCCTACATCTAACAGGGATTATAGAGCATGACAAATTATGAGCTTTCTATAGATACCTAATATGTTACTCTGTAAATGTATTCTGGAAATGTGACAAAGACAGGCGACCAAAAACTGTGAGGTATAGATGATGGTAGAGGCTAGATAGACAATAAATGTCATTGTCTCACATTTGTTTAGTAAATTAATAAAATGACAGTATTTCAGTTTAACATTTTTATTAAACTTTGAATGAAAAGACATCATCTATGCATTTCTTTTGAATTAAGGTGCTGAGGCTTCCGGCACCAAAAAACTGTTGCCCATTCGGCACCTTGCCTCACAAATGCCTGCTCAGTGAGTACCAGAACTTGCTCAGCTGCATCATCAGCTTACAGGGAACATTGCTACCCAGTATCAGAACCTGGCACAAATTGCTTCAGCTAATCTTCAAAGACTGACACTTCTTCCATATGTGTCAATATCAGAAGTCCTACTGATTTCAATAGGCTTGAGCCCTAAATTTCCCATTGGATTAGCATTTATTTTCCCTGTTGGAGCAGTTTAGTAGTTTTTCCCATGTTCAATTTTAACATTTTTTTTAAATTACGCCATAAACTCTTTTTGAATGTGGACCTTATCTAATGCTTTTGAAGTAGCAAACATACCATGGTCAATAAATAATTACCCAAATATTGAACTACTACAGAGATTTCCTGAGGGGAGAATGCCACATGTTTGAGGCCTCTTCCTTTTTATGTCAACTGCATTGTTTTGATTTGCACTAATTAAATTAATCTTGTTACAAACTTTTCTAAAATTCTTGAGTTTTTTGGTGCTTGGACTTGAGGAGAGTACTAAGGTAAAATCACTGGCAAATCACTGCAATACTCTTTCATTGTTTCTAATCAGCGTTTCTCAGAACTTTGTCCTATCTAGCAATTGTTTCGCATTATCTAAAGTGAGACTTAAACAGAGTTTGCTATATCCACTTGCTGGTAGCAGTAGAAAAGTTTATCTTTAAAACAAAAACTAAATAGACTAGAAACTTAGTGCTTATAGATAATGCTTGGAAGGTTCTCTCATGAACAGGGTGTAAACTATCCAGTGCCATTTTCCTGAGTATGCAGATAGTTTTTGTATCTCTCTTCTGGTTCATAACTGTATCATGAGTGATACACCAAGATATCTTTAACTAGACTTTGATCTGTGTATGGGCTATTTTTTTAAAATCCTTTTGGCTGCTTAGAAACATTAGAATTATGTCAGTTTCATGTTGCTGTGAGTAGCAGCACTGCTAGCCTCTAGATTTATTCATGGAATAAATAGGAAGACCACAAAAATGGTGTTTGTGGGGAAGAATAGAATAATATTGGGCTTCTCTTCCATGCTTCACAGCAGCCTAATAGCCTCAGAAGTAGCATAGAGGAAACCTATCAAGGAAAATTGGAACACACTGTATGTAGAGTCCAGGTTGGGAAAGTAAGCCAGAGTCTTTTCTCTTCCAGAAGCTTTGCTTACAGGGAACAGAGTTGCTCACCAGCATGCTGCCATTGTCCCTCACTGGTGGAACCACTCCCATTCTTGTTTCCAAGTCTGCCACTGCTTGATAAATTTAGTCTTCCAGTTAGCAGATACATGGTCCATTTTTTAAGGGCCAGGTTTAATGTGCTAAGCTAGAAAAATAGTTCACTTCTGCAGAGACCCTAAAAACGGCAGCTTGTTTGAGTGGATCAAAAACTGAGTCTTCACTCTAAGCCCATCTGAACAGTTTTGAATAACTCTTCTGGAGCATAATTGTCAAACTATAAGGCAAAAAAAGGGAATCCTGCAGACTAACCTGATCTCAGTTTCTCTGTTGAATAGCCCTATTGAGTTCAGACATTAAGGTCAAAGTAAGTGTTGAGCTCATTGGATGAGAAGGACTCTGTTCAACTCCAAGATCTATCATTGTCCATATCTTGTTAAAAGATCAATCTTCAGTGTTTCTCTGGCCAGTAGTAAATTAGTGCTGCTATTGGGGGAGTGTCTTGGTCTAACTTCTGCATGTGGGTAAGTATTTCTGACCCATAAAGGACTGTATCTAGTCTAAATGACATCAATCAAAGTTAGTAGATTTCTTGGTGATCCCACCTAGATCTAAAAGAGGATGAGGCATCTTCATCCTTACTGGATAGTGTCAGAAACAGTGGACTCTCCAGATTTGGCTTACATTTCCCAGGTGTTGTGAAGTAATAAATTCCATTATCCTTCAGGGTCACTGTCAATACCATTTGACTCTTGTGAGATGAAAGGTACTTCACCTGCATTGAAAGAATCAAAATAATGGGTCAACCCCATACAAACATATCAATGCTCTTCTAAGCCAAAGGAATGAAAGTGGACACACAAACTCTTTAGAAATTTCCTTGAGAATCTAATTAATTATTACACTGAATTTTGAATTCTTTTTGAATGTTTTTATGTCTGTTTAATGACTTACAGGGATCCCTTTTCTCTAGTGAATAACAAATGTAAGTAGCACTTTTCTATGCATCTTTTCTCAGACCTGATCCAGTCTCTTAGAGCTGCATCAAATGATGGAGATGCCATGTTTTTATTAGAGTGGTGCCTCAGATTTCAAGCTTCTTTATTTAGGTTTAAAACACATCAAAACAAGTGCCCATCCTAAACTCCAAATAGTTTTAATAAGTATTTAAAAGCACAGCAAAACATTGTTAAAAAATTCCAGCTATAATTCGCTAGGGGCTTTAGCAAATGGAAAAGTGACCCCACATTTAAGTCACATCCCTCTCTCAAAAGCACCCATATGGTGGTGAGCTCTGCAGTGTGTCCTAAAAGCTGCCTCCTCAGTCTGCGAGGAGGATTGCTGTCTCTTGATTAGGTAGCTTCCTGGACAAGAGGGAGACTTTCAAAGCCATAGGGCAATCAGGTGACCCACTCCTTTTAAAAGTCATTGAGAATTGGGCGTCTGCTTGCCCTTGACTTTGAAATCACCCCATTGAGCTTTCTAGATATAGTGTGGGGGTGGAGTACTGAAATGCACCTTGTAACTTGCAGGTGACCAATTCAGACCACATAGCTCAAGTGTGAGATGTTGGGCTGCTACATATTCAGTATGTGTTTAAGCCACAAGCAGAGCAAACTGCAGTAATCTGATCTTGGCTGACAATGTTATGAGTAGTCTTGGCAGGATTTGATTTAAATCCATGTTGCCAAGTTTCTGTTTCATCTGAGAGACTGAAATTGACCAAAATATCCAGCATAACAGTCCTGCAGTCCTTCCCCCTGTAACTTGTGCCTACAAGGGTTGGAAGTCCCCAGCTTTGCAGAAGTGCAGAGAACCCTCAGCAGCCCTGCTGTTCTGGACCTACGCTCGTGCGCACTCGTGTTCTCTCTCTCTCTTTCTCTCTGTCTCCCTCTCTCTCAATCTCTCTCTCTCTCCTACTAGCTGGGAGTCCAAGCAAGGTCCCTGAGCAGGAGCCATTCAGAAATTGGTGCACAGAATTTCTGTTGGAAAAGAAGTGATTGTCCTACCGTACCCAATTTATCCGAGAGATAAGAACGAAGCCACCTTGCTCATAATCACGAAGATGGACGTTCTTACCCCTGGGAACCAAAAGTATGGGACAGAGCTTGCAAAGTTTAATATTTTGACCAAAAAGAGAGACCTTTGCAAATCCATGCAATATTTTTAAAATAAAAACTTGTGTAGATTGGTGCCACCATCGTTTTGATGTCCCCAGCACAATGCATGGAGGGGCATTATTCTGAATGATCCCATTCAGATTGACCCCCATCAGTTTGACTTCAGGGGACCATGTGCAAGTGCTTATGAAAGCATAGCTTATATTCTTGTTGCACTTCCAGTTCCATTGATTTGGCTTACATGTAATGTTCAGGAAACTATACTGGAATCGTGTTTCACTTTGTTACAATAGTGACACTCAGGCCAGGTCTACACGGATGATGAAATTCAGCGGCAGTCATCAGTTGTCAGAGTAATTCTTGTCAACTTCATAACTTCCCTTCTATGGTCTGTCTTCACTGAGCTGCACCGAGGGGAAATACATTCCTGTCGATGCAGCACTGTGCCACCTGAGTAGGTGGTTTTATTAGATCGACTTCTGGAGTGATTGAGTGTGTCTTCACTAACTGCTCAGTCGAACAGGATAAATTGATCTTGCTGCCATCACTGGTAGACATAGCCTTAACTGTATCGAATTAGAGAAGGAAGAAGTGATTTTTATTTTTTTTTCTCCCACGGAAGCTCATGCGATAAATAAATCTGTTAGTCTTTAAAAGTGCCACAGGACTTGTTTGTTTTCTAGGATTTTTAAAGTAACTGGTGATTGAGTGCCTCGTGGTGGTGTGAGTGTGGTGGAGTTTTTCAGGGTTTGTTTGTTTTTTCAGTTGTCCAACTTGAGACATCTTGGAATCCTGATTTCCCTCCCCCCCGCCAGAGGGAGGAGGTCTGGCACTTTTGAAAAACTGGGCCCCTTTGAGGTAATCTCAAAATCTTATTAGTGCTGCCAACTCCTCCCACTCTTACTCTAGGGTAGATGAGGCCTCAGAGTCAAAGATGAAAGGTTCCCCTGCTTCCTGCATTCCCTTTAGTTCTTGGTCTCGATAGTGCTGCTATGGTCAGTGTCTTGATCAAATTAAAAATATTGTATCATTTTCACATTCAACTTTTTGGACTTTTTTTCTTAGTCTAAAACATGAACTTCTATATTTGCTTCCTAGAGCCTTGCGAGTTGGAAAGCCTGCTTATCTTGAATCAGTGTAGAAGTCTCTCAGCAATTTATGGCTGTAGCTTTACAGGGGCTAATTAAGGAGTAAATACAATGATCACGTGTTATAATACCACATAGTTCAATATTGTTTAGTAAACATCGTCAAACTCTTCTTTATCCTAGTCAATGCCATTCTAATTGAGTAGTTATGACATGTCAATGAAAGCGGCTGCTTTCCCAATAAGAAGGTTGGACTGATGACATCCGAGACCCTGGAATTGAAACTGGGGATCTGAATGCGTGAGAACGGCAGGTAACTTAGCTGCTCTGAGCCAAGCCCTAGGGTTTTTGTGTCTAGCAGCAATTATGGAAGTGTTGCCTCTCATGCATTCATATCTTGAGCTATGTTTATTGCCTCGTACTCTTTTCAGACTGTCATTGTTGGCTTCCTGTTTGATCAACTTGTATTACGTTCATACAGAAACATAGGGAAGTGCGGAAAGTAAATCACTACTTTATTACAGAGCAGCTATCTTTAACAACGTAAAGTAATGCTGTCACATACCTAAGCTGTGCATTTGCTCATTAATTATGTAACCTTCATGTATCTTGGAAAAGGTCAAAACAATTCACGTAAAGAATGGCATGTTGATTCTGGCATGGCAGATAACAGTGAACAAAGGGGAAAAATGAACTGCCCTCTACCATTAAGTAGTTGAATCCTGTTACAACAACTGCAGAATTTCAGAATAGCGGCAACTTGGGGTACGTCTGCACTGCAACAACAAAAACCTGCAGCATGGAGTCTCAAAGCCTGAATCAGCTGACTTGGTCTCTAGGCGCTTGGTTTGTGGGGCTAAAAATAGCAGTGTAGGCAGTCCGGCCCAACTGACTCCTGGGCTCTGAGGCCCTCAGCTTCGCAGGGACTCAGAGCTCAGGCTCCAGGCCTCGCCCAAATGTCTACACCGCAATTTTGTAGCCCCACAGTCCTACTTGGTGAGTCCAAGTCAGCTGACCTGGACCAGACATGGCCGTTTCATGGGTCTTTTATTGCAATATAGAGATGCCCTTGAACTACAGCAATATTTATTAATGCTATCACTTCTAGGATCATCAGGTTCTGTCTCATTCCTCTGACACTTATACCAGAAACTAATTTTGGGCTGAAACATGGTGCTTTGGATATCTTTTTATATTCCAAAGCTGCTGCTCAGACTTAATTCATAATGGATTAATTGCGTGTTTAAATGCATTTGCCTGCAATTGTGTAGACTTGCCATCAGGCTTGCTGTGATTGGAGTGTGCAGAACCAATGCTGTGACCTAACAGGTAAGCTCCTCTTAGCTTAAAGCTAAGATGGTGAATGTAAAGCAAGACCTTTCCTATCCCTCTTGCTCTTCTGTCGCTCCCTGCACCGCCAAAGCACTCCCAGTTATGACTCCCAAGCATCCTGCTTACCACGTTTTCCCATTTCTTGGGGACTTTAGAAGGAGAGTCTTTAGACATTAGAACCTTGTAGAGCGTAGGACTCGCTCTGCAGATCTGAAAGCTGCATTATTGGAATTCTTGTTTACAAGGTGGATAATGGGATCTGTGCTTAGTGGGAGGCTTTGTAGCCATCAGGCCAAACGGACATCCCCACATTCACCAAGATCTTAAGATCTGTTGAGAAGCACTGGTCCTGTGGTGGGTAGCAAGCCATAACACCATGTAAAGGAACACACAAATGCGCCCAAAAAAAACCCAAACAAACAAAAAACCCTAACGCTTGATAACTTTATATTTACTGGATTTTTAACTTTTATATTTTTATCAGTAGTAAAGTTCTTAAAAGGTAATATGCGTTCATACTTCTGATGTACCTTCAGCTTTAACTTCACCTTAAAATATGTTTTGTGAAATATGTATAAATTTCTAAATGGCTGCCAAAGAAGAGAAGGTGACATGGGAGTGTGTTTTAAAAAAAATGGTGAAGATGGGGATGGAATTTCAAGAATGGCGTATTTAAAAAAAACCAAAAACTTGCCACTAAGAATGTAACTAGGCAGGAAATAATTGCTTATTAATAGTTAATGTTGCTAGCTTTTGCAGAACACTTTATCTTAACTGTAAAATACCACATGCATAGAAAAGTTACACTGCTGTGCCTATTACTCAGTAAATAAAGAAATAGTGAAGTTCATTTCTAGCAAAGTTGTTTTCTGGGTCTTCACAGTTGACTGCAGTGTGTCTAATTCAGATTAACGATGGATTTTAAATACTGTTCTTTCAATTAATTTGTTGTTTGTTTTAAGGTTAAACAACAACCAAATGGATCCTTTAATTAGCAAACTGGTTTGTGGTTGATACTACCTGCACTCCCCCAGTCACATAGTCAGCATTCCTTCAGAACAAATGTTCCCTTGTTGCTATAGAGTCTAAGATCAACAGTCAGTAGGGTGTGTGTCTTGAGCACGTGTGGGTTTTCAAAATATAAAATCAACTCTTACAGGAAACCTCAGTTTTGGTGGCTTAAAATAATTTACATATGTCATTAAGAACAATTTAAAACTTTTTCATGCAGACTTACAGGTTACATTACACCACCTACATTTAAAGGTAACCTGCAAAAGGGGAAACTTGGGCATAGGGGGGATATTTTTATTTATTTGCATCTCCATGAAGTACAGAGACTTGAAATGCTACTTATAAAAATTCCTTTATTCTATTGGAAGTAGTAGGTCTTCACTTTCCTGTAGCTGCAGAGCTAGTGGGACAAACATCAAAAGAGGTTAAGATTTTTAGTCAAATTGGGACTTTTTGGTTTTCGGTTCAATTTGTTTAATTAGAAAAAGCTGACAAACACTTGGGGGAAGCTCTTTGTTCAGATATCCCTGTCTCATGTGTTGAGGTTTGAGAACGTCCCCTCCAACTCTTGGATCCTTCTAGGAATTCTTCAGCAAAACTTAGGAAGGCTTGATTTGCTAGTTAGGATATGTGATAAAGAAATCTGTTAGTCTTTAAAAGTGTCACAGGACTCTGTTGTTTTTCTGCAGTAGACTAACATGGTTACCCCTTTGGAACTATAAAATAAAAAGAAGCAGAAGTTAATTGGTGGGGGCAGAAGCAAACTGTTCAGGCCTTCTTATACATCATTAAGGAGTGCAGAAGAGTACAAATTTTTGTGTTCGCATGTCACCCAGGATTAATAGCCTTATCTTAAAAAAATAATAATAATTTAAAGATCTTAAATGACACACTTCAACAGGTTAATTTTTTTTATAGAGAAAATGGGGCCAAGTTTCAAGTACACCCATTTTTATCTGATCCCAGCTTTGGTGTACAAATACATTCGTATATCTGTTCAGATTTCACAAGCATGATATTGAAGCCTTTACATTGCCTAAGCTGCCCATACTTTTAAAACTTGTCCATGAATTATTTTAGGTTTACTTTGTGCTGAAATCAGCACTATAATACATCCTCAGGAATCTCTATTATTACACGACTATAGCTTGTTCTTTAACTTGTATGTTATAGCTCTATCAGTAAAACTGTTATACATGTGCACTCCAACAAGAGATATCTATATCTGTTCTGAAGTCCAGCTAGTCAGACATGCTATTTGGCAGTGGCTTCAGTCTCTTCTTTGTCCGTATGCTGTGTTTTGATTGCACTGCAAGAAAGATAGGGAAGTCCAAGTTCCCAGCCACCATCAGAGGGATTAATGTTTTAAATTCTGTAGGAATTTTGATTTTTTTTTTTAATAAATAAAAGTTAATTTTAAGGGGGGCAGGGAAGGATAAGAGGGGAAAATTCAAGTGACCTAACTGGGATGGTAGCAAATAAGTAGCTTTGTGTAGGACAAACCTCATCTTCATTGTATCATTTGTGAAAAAGGATCATTGGGAAATCACAGAACTCTCAGACAAAAGTAGTAAAATTAGAAGAGTGGATTATAGTGAAGTTAAAGGAATACACTTGCCTCATGCCCAGGCCAGTGCCATGGTGCTGTATTTTTGAATGAATAATAAGGAAGATGTTCTGTTATAGAAGTAGGGTTGTCTCTACTTTGGAGATCCCATGTTTAACCGGTGTTTTTGAGTGTTTACCAAATCGAGTTAAGACCTAAATATTACAGGTAGGGAGGCTGCTCTTTGTAACCTAATAACCTAACGGAGAAGTGATTCATTTACCTGTCTTTTTAATAGAGTTCTGGGGGTCACCCGATTTCAGCCCTGCTCCAGCGCAATAGGCATGCTGAATTAATCATATTGCAGGGTAGACTCTTGTGAATGTCTATCTTTGGCCCGATTTAAAGTGCATTAGCACTTCAGTTCCAGCTCCTAGTACAAAAAAGATAGCTGTGCTATCCTAATGCTGCTTTAAGCCTGAGGTTTAGTGGGCTAAATGCACTGTATTGGAGGAGGAAAAATGTTTTTTGCAGATCTCCTTCAATAGCTCAGCATGGTGAGATAAGGTAATGGAGTTACTGTTTCTTGATTAGGTTTCTAATGCTATTTGACTTGCATCAACCTAATCATGTAATGTAGACCAGGCCAAAAGAGTTAAACCAGTCCTGGACGCTGATGTGTGTAATACAGTGTAATTTAGCACAAACCTTAAGACAGGGGATTTCAAGAACACTCCTCATTGCTTGGCTCTCTTTCCACTTAAGTGGATGGTAAAACTCCCAGTAACTTCAATGGGAACAGTTAGGCCTACCTTTGTTAGAATTTGTTTGTGTTCAGGAATGGAAAAGGTACTTGTTCCCTAGTTTTAGAAATCTAACTCTTCTGCAAATTACACTTTTAGATCATCTATAGAAACTGAACGTTGGTAAATCTCTTTATAATAATGTAATTAGAATGAATATATTGGAAATTATTATAAAATGCAAGAAGTCAGAAACCGAAATAAATGAGGTTTTTTTTCCAAAAGCGCACACACAAAAAACTTGATTGTCTTCCTCCCAATAAAGTAACTTGACCATGACTCAGTTAACTCCTAGGACCAGATACATGAGTTAGAAAGTTCTTTGTTCACATAGCCATTTTGATTATAAGCATACTTTAAAATGGTATAACTTCCATGGCATCAAATGAACAATAAGATACATACTCAAATGTCATTGTCTAATTACTTCTCTTGTATTTAGGTGAAATGAAACTTTGTTTCTTAGGTCACTCGGTATTAATGTTCTAAATGGGGGTTGGAGTTTTGGGGAATGTGGGCAAGGAACACAGGAGGAATTGCTTCATATTCTTAAATACTTTTGCGCTCATATCAGAGAACTGAGACATTAATTTACTTTATATTTTGCTGATCCAGACATTTTTTGCTTAATAATCAAATCATTTGTCAGAGGAAAGAGAAGTTCTGTTTCCCACATTTGAAGAAACACGAGTTCATGATTTGTTTTGCAATTGGTTTTCTTCCCATAAATACTTATTGTTTGACTCTTACCTCTTAGAAATGGTAGGGTAGATAAAACTAAAATTGTAAATTAAAAGGGATTCTTAATTTGATATTTAGTAATTCTGATCAAAATAGACAAGTAAACAAACCAAACACTTTTCCAGATATCAAAGCAGACACTGGATGTTGCTTAGAGGTAATAGGACCACTTTAGATAAATTGTGTGTGCCCATTGTTTAAATCTAAGTTGTTACTTCGATATTTAAGGCAATTTAGTGATTGTTCGAATACATACAACTCTTCTTGCCTCAGTGTTCATGACAATTAATCATTATAAATTCTACCTCATTTGTATTTGAAGTATCTGAATTTAGGTCAGATGTGGATTAAATATTTTATTTTCTATAGTAATCAATAATACCTTTAGAAGTTTTTTCCTTTACTTGTTTTATTAAAACTATGCAAGGATTACATGGAAGCAGTTCTCAAAACTGAAATTTATTTTTGAATAAATTATTTTGCATTAAAAACAAAAACCATGAAAAAATAAGTATTATATGACTACTTTCAGAAGGTGGCTGACTGAAAAATACTGAAACTTGTCTGTGAAATTCAGTGCAGCTGGGATTCCCTCAGAGACCTCTTTTTCACTTGACTTTCCAAGAATTTAGTTCCACTTCAGCCTTTGTCACTTGGATATCTTTATCTGACATACTGTAGTGCTATGTGGATTAGAGTAGTGGTTCCCAAATTTTTTTCTCTCTTCCATTTGCCCCCCTCCCCCCATCTGTGTCTTCTGCCCCTCCCTGCCTGGGATTGAGGCAGCAGCTGTGACCCAGAACCCCTGACTCCGGTTTGGGATGGTGCTGGAACCAGAGCTGAGTGGGGCTCGGTGGCACTTCTCCCTGTCCCCCTTCTCCCTGGCCCATGCCCTGCCATGCCCCTGAAAGTTCCCCCATTTCCCTGGGGAGGGGGGTGTGCCCCACAGTTTTGAGACCTTTGGATTAGACAATACAAGGGCGATGGATGCAGGGAACATCTCATCTATTCAGGACCTGCCGAACATTGTATAGAACCTCAGGTGCTGCCCCTCTACCTCACAGGTAGCAGCTCTCCCTTTGTCCTACTTTTGTCTGTTGGGGTTGCCGGATGGCCGGGCAAAAGGTTCTGAGTCAGTCGTGCAGTGTTTTTTACCTAGCAATTGTTGGAGGATCAATGTGGAGCAGCCATTGGTTGTTATAGCAGATAGAACAAGTCAACATTATGACCACAATGACTGAAGGCAGACATATGGGAAGGGGAAGCTTTATTTCGGCTGCCAAAAAAGACTTTGAGCAAGTAAGCATTTGTTATAAAGCTCAAATTGCAACTAGATTGTTCAAAGGTCAGTATATACTATGTTTTTCTTGTTTGCATGCCTTGGCTTTTAAGTAGCAATTGTACCAGGCTGAATTAGGAGTACCAAAGTGCTTGTTAGTAGCAACATAGAGGTGCCTTTTGCTATGTTTTTCCTAAGTAGCAGTTGCCGTTATGGGAGTGACATCTGAACAAGGTCTATGAAGAGTTG
The DNA here is from genome assembly GCA_007922175.1 of Pelusios castaneus. Taxonomy (NCBI): domain Eukaryota; kingdom Metazoa; phylum Chordata; order Testudines; family Pelomedusidae; genus Pelusios; species Pelusios castaneus. The sequence goes on along the minus strand of ML685795.1, from coordinate 3,614,142 downwards.
AGAATGTTTTGGAAGGGATGGGGCAGCCACATTGTGGGGTGGAGAGGTGGTGGATGTGGGAACCCCAAATTTGGGGGAAATGGGGCAAGGAATCCTGGTTTGGCAGGGAGCCCCAAGTTGGGAAAACAACTGAGTAAGCCCAGCTTCTGGGGGCAGGCTGAGGATGGTTCTGCTGGCAGCTTCATGGCCCACCCTGGTGAGGGATGGGTAGCTGAGCGGGTAGCTCCTAGCATGCATAGAGGAGATGGGAGGGAGGCAGAGGAGGAAAGTAACCTGACCCTTTACTGCAAAATGGCTCATCCACTCTGTGCTGCTAGCAACTGTGATGGAGGGGACAGTTCGGGGGGTGTGGGGGTGGAGGAGGAAGTCCCTGATACTCTCCGCTGCAAAATAGCAACCACCATTCTCTGCCCATCAGGCTGGGGCAGGGAGCTCAGAGCTGCTGCCCTGTGACAGGCAGATGCGGCTAGTGGAGTCTGCCCAGCGAAGAGGAGGATCTTGGGGTGGTCAGTAAATTTGGCCACCCTTGCTATATAGCAAGCGTTACATGCAGTTACCTGGCTATACTTTCTTTAAACTACCTTGCATTTCAGGATAGTTTGATGTTAATCTTCTCCAGTCTCTCTTTTATCTGTATGGCTAGGGAAGTGGAGTATTCTTGTAGTTGTATTTTACAGCCAGTTAGCCTTATCTGTAACTCACAAGCCATGCTTAAACTGCTTCTTCCCCACTGACTAAAACAAATAAACCATATAATTCACAATTGCCACAAAGAGACTGGAAAATGTATTCTCATTTTAAGGATTCTAGTTTGTTTTCAAGAGGTTGGAGACAATTTTTAACTAATGCAACCTGTATAAACAATGAGGAATAGTTTAAAAGTAGTTTAAGTAGGCCTTAGTGTGTTAGTGTTAAAGTACGCCACTCTGAAATGGTTCTTTGGATAATATATCTTTCCAGCACTGTTCTTGTTGCCACTACTTATCCTGGATGTGACAACGGTTTGATTGCTAGTGTACAGAGGGCTACACAGTTTGTAACATCTGTTTCACCCTGTGCTGTAGGCATCTTGATTCACTTGTTTGGAATAAGTGTCAGTGAAGAACACCACCACATCTCCTCCCCGCACCGCCCCTTTTTTTTTCTTCCTTCCACTAGTGAGGGCCAATAGGGGGTCCCTTACTGACACTAGTTAACAATAGAAGTACCATTTTTTAGTGCAGAATGGGTATTTATGTTTCTTTCATGCCATTTGTTAGCTATGGAAGTATAAAGTTCCAGCAGAGGTCAAAATAGAGAGAATGATGCTAAATTATTCTGATTGCCTTTCTCCGTCAGTCATAAAGTGAATTTCTGCATTGCTGATGGACACCTAATGAGTTGTAGCTTTTGGTAGAGAAGAGTCTAAATTACAGGGATCAGTTACTCATCTTTTTTGTCTTAGCTTTTGCTTTCTGTGGAACTCTCTCAGCCATGATTCTTGAGTGTTACAGCATTTGATCTCCAAAAAGTGTACTTTAAAAAGGACTTGTATCCATGGTTCCCAGTTTGGAGGCTTGAGTGGTCTGGGGTTCCTCTATGTTGGCGGTGTTTGTTTGGTCTGCAGTCTAAATTTTACTTTTTGGGCACAATCCTTTCCATTTCTATCTCCCTCTGTTCTCAGCTGAACTCATGAACCTATACTTGTATGAAAAGCTGATTCTAAATTTGCTTGCTGAAGTAGCTACAGGGAAAGGCCACTTGTGAAGAGGTAGTTTACTCGGAGTGCTAAGTGTTCACATAGATCCGTTCTTTACATTAGAGATAGGGATATGAACCAAGCATTTATGGAATTAAATTCTTGCATTCCTGAACAGAATTGAATAATAAATAGTGTCATATCATTAATAGCAATTTATTACCATAGTGCCTAGGAGCTCTAGTCCTAGGGCCCCATTGTACTAGGTGCTGCACAAACATAGTGCAAGAAGACATTCCCTGCTCCAAAGAGCTTGCAATCTATTATGGATATGCTTTTGTCACAATAAAATTACATAAAATTCATGGAGCATTCATGATGAAAATATACAGAATCAGAGTATGGTTGTGGTGGGGTGAAGCTGAAGAAGTCACATAGATCTGTTAAGATCACGTGACCCTGTGACCAAATCATATTCTTAATTGTAAGACGAGCGACAACAGATGGTTACAGACGCAATTGCGGGGAGTACGAGGAAGCGATGAGATGGTATTAGTCACAAGGTAGGCAACAGTCTTAGCACACTGGTGGCCTGACCGTTACTGATGTTTCGTCAGCATCACGTGAAGGACCTCCTCCCAAATGTGAGAGGCAGAATTAAAAAAGGTGGATACTATAATGAATGCCAATCAGCATGGGCATATGGAAAATACATCTTGTTAAACTAAATGATATCTTTTTAATGAGGTTACGAGATTGGTTGATAAAGGAAACAGCATTGATGTAATATCCTTAAACCTCTATAATATATTTTACTTGGTGTTGCATGACCTTTTGATTAAAACACTAGAACAATATCAAATTAACACGGCACACCTTAAATGGATTAAAACTTGACTACCTGATAGGTCTCAAAATGTAATTGGAGAATGATTATGGAGCAGGTGTGTTTCTGGTGGGGATCTGCCAGGTTCTTGGCCCTACGCTATTTACCATTTTAACTAATCTGTAAGAAAACATACCACCGATCGAGTGTATCGGTGATATTAAAAATCGGAGGAGTGGTAAATGAAGAAGATGACAGGTTAATAACAGAGAACAGGATTACTTGGTAAACTGGATGCAAGCATACCATATCTATATGTGTTTTTAATACGGCTGAATGTCAGAATATACGTCTAGGAACCAAGAATGCAGGCCATACTTACAGGATGGGAGGGAGATTCTCTCCTGGGACGTAAGGACTATAAAAAAGTTTTCAGAGGTCATGGTGGATTATCGGCTGAATATGAGTTCCCATTGTGACTCTGTGGCCTAGGCTAGCACAGTACTTGAATGGACAAACAGGAATCTCAGCTAGGATTAGAGAGGCTATTTACCTCTGTATTTGGTACTAGTCAGACTGCTGCTGGAGTGTTGTGTCCTGTTGTGTCAATGATTCAAGAAAGATGTTTCGGTGAATTGGATAGAGTTTAGAGAAGAGCCAGGAGAATAATTAAAGGATTAGAAAACATGTCTTTTAGTGATAGATTCAATCTTAACAAAGAGAGGGTTAAGGAATGACTTTTTCAATCAATCAATACCTACACAGCGACAAATATTTGACAATGGGCTCTTCAGCTTAGCAGACAAAGGCATAACAGAGACCCAATAGCTGGAAATTGTAGCAAGACAAATTCAGGCTGGATATAATGCATACGCTTTTAGCAGTGATGGTAATTAACTATTAGAACAATTTACCAAGGGTTATGGTGGATTCTCCATTGCTAGCAATTTTTAAATCAAAATAGTAAGTTTTTCTAAGAGATACGCTGCAAGAAATGTTTTGGAGAAGTTATACATAGGGCCATACCAAATTCACAGTGCATTCTAGTCAATTTCATGGCTTTGCAATTTGAAAATTGGTCAGTGTTTTTTCATCTGAAATTTCATAGAGGGAGTCTTGACCAAAATAGGGTTGAACCTAGAGCTCCCACTGGCATGAGGGGAGATAGGACGATTCCTCCCGCTGCGAGACTCGGCAGCCCTGGAGCTTCTTGCAGCAGTAGGAAGCACTGGTGGTGGATCTAAGCTCTATTTTAGTCATGAGTTTGAACTGATGGTTAGCCATCCACGAGTAATGTCACAGAGTGGAAAGAGACAGGTCTGGAATAAGAAAATAGATTTTCATGATTTAAAATAAAAAGTAAGATCAGGTTACAGTGCTAAATGATGCCCTGCCTGATGATGGAAATGTAACCTTAATTTACATACACTTTATATTTGGGATAGGGGAGAGGTGTTACATAGGTATCTTATTCAAAAATACTTCCCTTGTCTGGTCATCACCCTGTAAGTTTTGGATAATCCTACATACATGTCCTTTGACTTTGGTCAGTATTGCAGAGCTAAGCTGAAGGCCTTTGTGGCAGTTGCGGATGGGGACAGTCTTAACAGTTGTATAAATACAAAGCCTTTTTTTGGGTAAGCTGTTCATGGCAGGGACTATTTCTGCTTATGTATGTTCAGCACTTAGTGCAATTTGGTGTTCTTTATGCACTAATCTAAAGACTGATCTTGAGTGTCTTATTCTTCTCTCTATTTCAAATGTTACATTGCATGTCTGTGTGCAGTCACATTGCATCATGACAGCTGTATTAGTCACATGCCCAGGTTTTTATGTCTAATATTAATTGGGACATTCTACCCACAGTAAAATTTTCACACACTTAGGTTCTGTATATCCTAGCGCTTTCCTCTGTTGCTCCATAAGGGAGTTATGTAAAATGAAACTGAGTCTCGTCTTGATTTACCACTTCTTTCTTCAGTTCATGTTCCTAATGGTTATGGTACTGATTTGAGTCCTACTTAAAAGTTCAAGTTGATTTGGCTCAAGTTTTTGTCAAAATAAAAATGAACTTTACGCACAGTATCTAAAACAATTAAGTGTAGAAAGAAGTAAGGTTCCTTTTTTTAACACTGCTAACATCGTATAATCTTATAATCCTGGCTTTTTCTTCTTTCAATCCAGTTACTTAGGCCAAAAGAGGAGAGATCGGCAGTGAGAACAAATGATAGATTAGGGTGCTAAAATGTAAAATGAGTGACAAGTTAAGTGATTTTTGTAATCTCTTGATATGGGTTAACAAAGGTTAATTTTGAGTTTCCAATTTTTTTTTAAAAAAAAGCCTTATCAAGAAAAGATTTTTCCTGATCATATGATGGTAATATCAGCTTTCCAGGGATAGTCTTTCTGAAATGATGCAAAGTTCCAGAAGGGTAGCCGTGTTAGTCTAGTCTAGCAAAACAAACAAGGAGTCTGGTGGTGCTTTTAAAGACTAACAAAATTCTCCCACAAAAGCTCATGTGATAAATAAATTTTAGTCTTTAAAAGTGCCACCAGACTCCTTGTTTGTCTTTTTGAAATATTTTTTCTTGTATTGTTTGTCATACATTTATAGTATAGAACAGTATGACTTTTTATTTATTTTTTCAGAACTTGGACCAACATGGTGGCTATTTACTTAAAATAGAATTGGCAAATGTTATCATGTCCTGAGAACATGTTGGATTGTAAACCGTTCACAATGGGACAGTCTCTCATCACTTCTGTGAAATGTCTTGTGTACCTATAGCATTGAAATAATGATTACAGCACAATGTTCCCAATAATGTGTTACCAAACTGTAAATATTTATAACCTATTTTTAATTAATTTCTGACCTTCCAAAAGGATGAGTACTTTGATTTCATTGCTAATAATTCATTATGGAACATGTAATCTTAGATACACAAAACCATTCACAATTTTAACATCAGTATCTATACAATCAGAGTTTCTGTAATTATTAAAATGTGCCAAAAGTAAAGGCTGCAAAATATTGTATTCACCTAACTTTATTCCCTGAAATATATATTGTCAAACTGCTGGAAAACAATGGGAAGTAATCAAGTTATTGGTTAATAGCGCCAAGCACTGTGCTCAGGCTTCCTCATCAGAAGCAGGTAAACAAGGACATTCCACTAATTATCTGTACTTCTTTTTTTTTAAAACATAATCTGGACTTTACATTTGATTTTTAAAAATTAATATATTCTTAAGATTAAACTGCATGGTTGAACACAAGTAGGTTCCTTGAGACTGGAATCTCAGGGCTAATAAAATACAAAAGTTGAAGGAATGTGGCATACAGCATATTGAAACAGACTGATGAAAAGCTACTTTTGTGGTAGGCTTTTTCCAAAGGCTCTTTTCCCCTTACAAATTGAATTTAAATATGAAATGGTTGCAAAGCAACAACTGATTTGTTGATGTCAATTGACAAGTCAACTTACTGCAAATATTTAACTTTTTTTAAAGCATGTGTAAATGTAGGATATTTTTGATAGTTCCATGTACAAATATGTGTGCATTTTTGCAGACATACCTGTCTCTGCTTCTTTTTGAACACAAAATGCACCTCGTATGTGTTGGTGTCTCTTTTGAGAAGTAACAGATATTTTGATTTGACAGCTCTGTTTTCAATTTGAAAATGAAACTTGAATATAGCATTTGAGTGAGCAAAATAATCTCATACTTTTGTTAATGAAAATCTTGGAACATGATTGATCTGTAATGTCTCCTTCTCAGATCCATCAATCTGGATTAAGTTATCTTCTCTTACATTCTTCCTCAGAGTCTCATCTTTGCTTTTAATTAAAATGTAATCATATTAGTACTTTATGGATTCCAGTAACTTTTGTATTCTATCACATTTGTGGAAGGATAAGGGAAGAGGTGTGCCACATTAGGGCAGCAAGTTAGAATGGGATCCAAATATTCTTTAACTTCCCTTTTGGTCCTGTCCCAGTGATTGTCCCCTTCCAGTGATCAGGATGAACGAGTAAGTGTGTAGCATCTTGTTCCCTAACAATGGATTGGAAAGATAACCAAGAAGAAAAAGCAATAACTGTTTGGGGAAACAGATGAGCAGAACTTCATGTAACCACCTCACCCTGGAAAATTTCGGCCATGCAATAGATGTATGAAAGAGTGAGTCTCTCCAGTTAGCCAATCCCAGTTACTGTGAGGCAGCTCTGAAGGTTTAAGTTTGGGTTGAGTGTTCAACCAAAAGTTCAAAGGCTTCTCAAGACCTCTTTGGACTAGAAATGTTACCTGGAACTCTAATAGTCCTGGGGACAGATTTGAAATGCCTTTTTGGCATAATGATTTGAAGTATGGGACTGACGAAGTACTGAAGCTGTTTGCTGCAGTAGTTTATATGAGATTCCCTTCTGGGTGATGGGTGACAGCAGGGAAAAGTCATAGGTGGTCTTAGCTATGGGACAGGGCAGGGTGGCAAAGTGCCCCAGGCCCCACGCTGGGGGGCTGGGGAGGGCCCCTGTGCTGGGGCCTGAGCTGGGCAGATTCCAGCAGCTGGCTGGCTGCAGAACTCCAGCCAGCCAGGTAAGATGTGGGAGGCCTGGGGTGGAAGGGAGGGGGTTGGGGAAGCGCGTAGGACGATTTGCCCCAGCAAAGACAAGAGAGAGGGGGGGGAATGAGGTGGCAGCCAAGTGGGGGGAGGTGGCGGGGGCCAGTGGTGAGCCCCACGGGAGGTGGCGGGGACTGGGGGCCAGCGAAGCGGCTGCGCTGCCAGCAAATAGGGGAGGGGTCAGCAGTGACATGAGAGGGGCTGTGGTGGGATTTGGGGGGGAGGGGGCTGCGGGAGCCCCCGGCCCGCGGCGCCCGGCATGAAGGGCGGGGCAGCAAGGCTGGGGCAAAAGACAAGGGTGGGGCCCCCCATATGGCCGGGGAGGCATCCTTGATTTTTGCCCAGGGCCCCCAAAACACTAAGATCCCCCTTGGGCAAGGTATCTACTTGCCTAAAAATTTCAAAGGCCAAATCTTAGATATTTTGCAGCTCAGTATTTAATAACTGATATGTGAAATCTTTTTCCTTTCACAAAATGTATTTACAGTACCAAAAAGTTGTACAGTAACTGTAGGTAAACATTGGTAGCTTCTGTATATTACCTAATTTAGCAGATTTAATTTTAGACTTTTTAAGAGTAATTTGTAATGTTTTCCATAGTCCTCACTGAATTAAACCTTAGTTGTTTCCTTCTTGAACTGAACTCCTGAGACAGATGAATAATGCTGCAATCTGCTTTCAAATGTAGGTTCTGTTGTTTGGGGGGGGGGGGGGGGGGGGGTCTGGTTTTCCACCTTCCTTCTCATCAAATCTTGTCCTTTCCTTCAAAAATTACATAGTTTTTGGTTTAGTGTGTTAGATAACAGAACTGTATTATATTTTATTCCAATTGCTTTTCATACAATGCTTCCCTGGCTTCAATCACTGTCTTTGCAAGGCATAATTTAGTATGATAGAACATTGTGTACTATGAATTTTGGAGAATAAATTTCTGAAACAGAAATGTTGTAGTGCTTTCTTTTAAAATATTATTCCCTGACAACAGACAGGCTGAATTCAGGGTTGCCATGATACTAATTAACAAAAATGAGACATTGGCCAGCTTGCTATTTGAGGCTTTTCTGTACTGTTGCTTGCAAGCTGAATTTTAGGTACGAAAGCTGTTTACAGCAGTTTATTCTTCCAAACCCATAAAAGCAGACAGTTTCTCACTATGCTGAAAGTTATCTGAATACAAAGAGTAGAAAACAAAAAATGACTATATGTTGCATACAAAGATATGGCATTATATACTGCTGCTCAGTGCTAGAGAGAAGCCCATTCGTTAAATTGAAATGGCATAGATCTGGAGTCTCAAACTCAAATCACCACAAGGGCCACATGAGGACTAGGATATTGGCCCGAGGGCTGCATCACTGAAACCTTTTCCTACAACAGGGCCACCAGTTTATTTAATTAAAATTCAATTCAAATTAATTCATTGACTTCAAAGTGACTGTAAATAAAATTAACTAATTGAGTTTAATTAATTGAATTTGAATGAATTTTTATTTGAAATTTTAATTTTTAGAAAGGTTTTTAATTAAAACTACATTTTTCAAAGTTTTTTTTTTAAATGAGAGAAGGAAGAGAAAAAAGAAAAGAGAAGGAAGGAAGAGAAAGAAAGAAAGAAAAAGTGGAAAGGGCTGCTTGCAACTCCAAGGCCGGAGGGAAGGCGAGCAGCCATAGCCCGGCTCCCAGCTGCATGCCGGGACTGAGCAGAGCTCCCCACAGGGGCCTCATGGAGCCTTCCCCAGAACTGAGCCCTCCCCACACCACCAGACACCCTTCTTGCCCACCATGCTCGCTCCCCCGCCGCTGCAGGCCAGGGCTCTGCCTGGTACTTGTGTAAAATCAGAAGTTGCAAAATCCCTGAAATAGCTAAGATTTTAATCACCAAGGATCTCCTTTGAAATGCCACACCAGCTGCAGACACCACAAATTGACTTATGAATACCTTCATGTTTATGAACAACAAAACACAGTTAAATTTATAGCAGCTTTAATGTAATTGCTCTTTTCTCTTGTTTTCTGGTGGTTTTTCTCTCTGCATGATTTCTGTTTCCTGTTCAGAGAATTAGACTCATGTGGCTGGTTTTGTTATGGTTTGTCTACACATGGACAAGAATACCTATTGCACTTTTAGATTCATGCCCCAAATTAATCTGAATTAACTTTCAAGTGTAGACAATCCCTTACTTGGTGTATGACGTATGCAAATGTATTTGTGCATTAGAAATCAATCCTCACTAGTTTACTTTTATGCATCTCTCCATCCAAGCGTCTTAAGGTGTCTTCTGATATTTATTAAATTTTTCAAAACCCTGTGATGTTAAATATGGCTAGCCTTCGACATACCATCAGGAGTTACTGTGATTGCGTGTCTGATAAGAGTATCGCCTAGGACTGTAGTAAAGAGCAATAGGAGCGTTTTTATTTGGCCTCATATTGGCTGATCTATAACAACATTGAAAACATTACTTAATGTTCTTGAATGTTAGGGCTTCAACTGATCATGACCTCTGGCAGATTAGTCAGTAATACAATAAATACAGTCTTGTCATTCAGTGTGGCAAGTGAGGGAAATACAAAAACGAGGATGGGCTAATCTTGGACATCTTCCAAAACCTGCAGATGCCTGGGTTAGACAGCTTCAGCACAGTTCATTGTTGTACAATAATTTTGCTTAGTCTGCGATGCTCATCAGGGAGTCTCATAGTCTGGATCCAGTGCAGATCAGAATGCTGACAGTTTTCTACTACAGAGTTTGGGGGTTGACCGAGTCAGCACAAACAAAACTTCAAAATAAAGTTGTCTACTTGGATCTGTTTTATTCTGATGCTGATCTTCAACTAGGTGATCTAGATGGTGTTATTGCTGATAAGTTATTTTAATCCTTCTGAAAAATGTAGTAGAAACAGACAGTATTTACTTGATATTTGCGTCTAGGAGGAGTCAGTCTCTCCTGTCCTTGAGTTTGGAATGGAAAACTCTGATAAATTGAAGAGATGTTAAAATCTTACTTCATGAAGGCTTAACATCTAAAAAACTAGGTAGCCCAGATATATTTCTTCTTTTAATGTTTGGGATACACCAGTGAGCAGCGGTAATGGGTCTTGTGGTAAGTTTGAACCTATCATGTACGACTTCAAATTGAAGCCCATATCTTATTGAAAAGCTTTGGGTCTGACTAGCGTGGAAGTTACTGCCTAGCTTATATCTCTGTGTGTGTTTCCATGACACCAAAATACATGGACATATTTTTCAGGTACTCCCTAGAAGATAAAATTTTTAATCACCTCTTTGTAAAATATACTTTGCCCTTATTCTATCAACAGCTTATAACAGAGATTGATGAGATAGGTTGCTCTTCCTTAAGTATGGCAAAACCATATGTTCATTGTTGGTTTGCCTTCCCTAGTCATGTGACTGTGAGGCAAGGGAGGCAATTTATTCTTAATAGTGCACGTGGATGTTAGCCCAAAGAGCTCTGCAGAAACCCATTACCAGGAACTATGCTGATTGATTAGAATCAATTGATTCTAATATTATGCCTCCTGTATGGATTTAAAGAGTAATTCAGGAAAGGGGGCAACCAACACATCTTGTTCTTTGCTGTTCAAAACAAAAAAACCCAAACTGTAGTCTTCATTTTAATCTCTGCATTTTACCACTTATGAAGATAAGAATGGCCAAACTGGGTCATCCATCTAGCCCAATATCTTGTCTTCCAACAGCCTGTTTCCAAAAACACTTCTTGAAACATACAGCTTTCCATGAAGCATTTGGGCCTGGTGAAAAGCCATGTGAAACAAATCAGTACGCGACTCCGCTGTTAAAACAGTGGGTTTTTTTCCAACTCTATGTAATTGAAATTGACTTGGCAGGAAGTAGTGTTGAAGCTGACAACCTTGATTCTTCATCGAGTGGTGTCCCTGAGTGCTCCACTCTAGGTGATTGGCGTGCTCTTGTGCTGAGATCGGAGATTTGATTCGCAATCTCTGCTCTGAGCCGTGCACTCACGGTTCGTCTCGAGACCATTAGCAACCTGAGTTGCGCGTGCACGGCTTGAGCCCCGTCAGTTCCTTCTTAACCGCCCGCAGTTAGAGATGAAGTTTCACAGCGCTCTCCTTACATCGTGTTTAGCCAATTAGGAAATAGCATTCAGTTACTTTTTATCTATAGTTATTTAGTTGCTTTGTGCCTTAGTATTTAAAAAAAGAAAAGAAAAAGAAAGCTGCGACACTAACCGCTTCAAAGAGGCCAGTTAAGAAGTAGCCTATAGTTTCTTAGATAGATAGTTAATCAGTTAGTTAGTTTCTCGGTGCCTCAATACCAAAAAAAATAGACTTTCCAAATGGATAAAGAACTACATAAAACCACATATGCATTAACCAAAGCTCAGATCCCAGGGCCTGTCAGAACTCACTCAACATGGGGTAGATCAACTATCACAGCTTTTCTGAAAGATGCCCCGATCAAGGACATATGTACCGCAACAACATGGAGTTGTATTCACCCGTTTACAAAGCATTATGCAATCGATCAAATGCGCAAATCAGATACTGCACTAGGGGCTTTCGTCTTAGCAATGTTGACTGCACAACATCCACAGTAACCCCAGCAGGGGGAAATGCTACATAGGCACCTAGAGTGGAGCACCCGCGGACACTACTCGATGAAGAAACGAAGGTTGCTCACCTTGCAGTAACTAGTGTTCTTCGAGATGTGTGAGATGTGTGTCCCTGGGTACGCTCCACTACCCCTCCTCTTCTCCCCCTCCCCTGCTGCGGAGATGTGTGAGGCTCCGGGTTGAGAAGGAATGGATGGGGGCTCGAGCCGTGCGCGCATGGCTCGGTTTGCCAATGGCGTCTTGAGACGAGCCACGAGCGCATGGCTCAGAGAGGAGACTGCAAATCAAATCTCCAATCTGGGTGCTAGGGCACACCAGTCACCTAGAGTGGAGCGTACCCAGGGACACACATCTCAAAGAACACCGGTTACTGCAAGGTGAGCAACCTTTGTTTATAGAACTTTATTTTCTTTTGAATGAACAGAATCCATAGTTGCAAGTTCATTATCGTGAGCTAATCTTTATTAGACAAAGGCTTGCCTTTGAGAAATGTGTCCAGAGTCAGAAAATAATTTCTGTAATAATTTATGGTATTCTGACGCTGATGAAGATGAATGAGTAGCCATAAAGCAGTGGGAGACTGGAATTCCTGGTGTGTTTGGAACTGAAGGCTAAACTATGTGCTGACCTTAATTTTAGTAATATTCGTATATACTTTTCAGCCATTTCACTTATATTGCCTTCTAAACTTAAAGACTTGCTGTAAATTTTGGAGAAGAGACTGACTGGCAATATTTAGTCTTATTTGTGATGAATACATTATTCTGATTTTGATTTTTCTTCTGTTTTCCCCATCTCTCTCTTCCATACCTTGTCTGAAAATGCCATTTGCTTGTATGTGTACTTTAATTTTGAAGTGGCTGTCTTTCTACTAGGAAAAAGTGAAAGTGTAAGGTCTGAAAAGCCACTTTCTTAGCTTTGTGAGAATACATTTAGACTTTACTTCCAAAAAACCCCAAAACCTAAACAAACGAACAAAGCAAAAGAGAACTCCCATATCTCTGTAGTTGGGGGGAGAGTGTGTAGATTATCCTCTGATCGATCCAGGCCTTTTACATCCTCTGGAAAAAGTCTTGTTTTGTGTAGCTGCTATAACTTTAATTTAAAACAAAACAAAACAAAACCCACCTTTCTGCTTCTGTTGCCTTCACTCCCTGTAGTGAAAGTCCCAGAGTCACAGCCCAGTCTTTTCATTCAGGAGATCAAAAAGAGGGCCAGTGTTTATTGCTACAGGTCTTCAAGAAAACTCTTGCCTCTTAGACAAACCAGTTTAACCTTTGCAACAGACAGTTTGAGTGTGCCAGAAATTGAGTAGCTGATCACAGTCCTCATTCTAGAACCCTAGGTGATCATTTAGGTATCTCAGCCTATAATAGTGGTGGAGGGCTTGAACTCCATGTTATAGTCATTGATGGAAACGTTTTCCATTTGTCTGCATATAGATAAGGTAATTTGGATGGTAGGGGCAAGAAAGGAGGAAAGCAAATTAGAAGCAAATGTATGATGTTTATCTGACCTTTTGAAAGTTGAGTGAGATTGACTCATTGTCCCAGGTATGGTGCTGGTCTCTTCATTGGAGGTGTGTTGTGTGGTGATGGAATTTTTCTGTCAGCATTATTTTCATTGCAGAACTGTTTGTCTTTTTCTACTACTAGAAACAATAAATGTTGTTCAAATATTTTTGTAAACAAAATAGTGCAGTATCATAATGCAAACAGATGGCAGTTTGAGCCACTGAACAGAACTTTTTATTTCTGTTGTCAGATGAGCCTAATTTGGACCTACCCAAATTTCTCTTTTTTACAGAGATGTCTATGTATAAAATGTCTTTACATTCTGGTGTATTAAAGCATCAACTTGAATATCAAACTTGAGTTTGTCACCAGTTGTACTTTAGCTATCTGCTGTAATTTTTGGCTTGTGAAATAGCCTGTTTTTACAGATGTTACTTTTAATACATACATGGAATGTGGTTTTATAGTTCTCCAGGCTCCAAATTGCTTTCGAATGAGTTGTATGTTAAAGATGCAGTACTCTCTGGAGATTGTTTGAAGACTGCTGTGATCCACTTTTAGTTTCAGTATACATAAGAATTGCTCTATTTTTTTCCCTGCTGCTCCTTTTCTGCAGTTGTCCTCAACCTCCAATAATAGTTTCTGTAAAGTAGCTAGAGTGGGAGTGAAGCTTTCATCGACTGAAGCCTGAAGGGACTTCTGTGGTTATTTATCTACTCTTACCACCTACATAACACAGGTTAAAGAATTTCACCAAGCTTTTCCTGAGTCAAGCCTGTGGTTAAGCCAGAGCAATGGTTCTCAATGTTCCCAGGCTACCATGCCCCTTTCAGATGTCTGATTTGTCTTGCATACCCCCCAGTTTCACCTCCCCCAGTTTCACTTCCATTAAAAACTACTGGCTTACAAAATCAGACAGAAAAATACCAAAGTGTCACAGCACACTATACCTGAAAAAATGCCTATTTCTCGTTTTTACCATATGAGTATAAAATAGATCAATTGGAATATAAATATTGTACTTACATTTCAGCGTATAGTTTATAGAGCAGTCTAAACAAGTCAATGTCTGTATGAAATTTTACTTTGTACTAACTTTGAAGACACCCCATTTGTTCCAGTGGTTGGTTAATAGTTTTTAAATGTTCACCTTATTTCTGCCTGAATTTGTCTAGCTTCAGCTTCCAGCTGCTTGGTTTTGTAATGCCTTTGTCTGCTTTGTTAAATAAAAATAAAAACACTACTGTAGGAGCTCCTCGTGTAAATATTGTAGACTAAGATGAAGCAGATATTTTGGTCTTCTTTTGGATAAACTAAATAGACTTCACTTCTTTAGACTCTCTCTATAAGGAAGGTTTTCCAAACTGAGGTGAGTGTGCAAGGTTGCAGATTTGGAGGATTATTTCCAATACAAAAGGAAGACCTGAAGTTAAAAGTCTATGATTTCCCTTGTAGCCAGAGAATCGATCCATCCCAATAGTACACCATACTGACCAATGAACATCTTGGTATTTTAACCCAGAACAGCCTTTTACAGCAAGGCCAACCTGATCAGGTGTTCTGAAACTACCATTTAAGCAATACTGTTTTGATTTCTGTTAACGTGATCACGAACATCACAGCAACATTCCAAAGGGGTAGCCATGTTAGTCTATTGTAGAAAGACAACAGAGTCCTGTGGCACTTTTAAAGACTAACAGATTTATTTATCGCATGAGCTTTCGTGGGAGAAAATCCCACTTCGTCAGACGCTTCCCACGAAAGCTCATGCGATCACAGCAACAGTCATCATCCCTTTCTGGTCTACAGGGAGGTGAATCAGCTTGTAGATCCTCTTTTTTGTTTTTCTTTCTCATAAGCTAGTCTTTCCTGAATCTGAAAGCTTTTTACCACAGCTTGCAAAGCAACCCTCTAGTGCACATAAAACTTAAACTCTGTGCACCAAAGCCATTTCTGTAAAGGAACGGAAGAGTCTGTGGTTCAGCCCGTACCATGCATTTAAAAATAACTGTAAAATAAGATTAAACTGCATACCAGTAGAACTATGCTTTAAAAAGGCCTGTTTGCCACTTCATAGCCACGCTTGTTAATTAGTTACTAGTTTTTCTGGACAAAGTACATACGGTGCTAAAAACATTTTAGTTGATATTTAGGCTAAAAACTATTTAACCCACACTAAATAACTTGCTGTTATGCTTGTGACTGATGCCATATTTTAAAAATATTTTTATAAATGAATATTGCTTCATTATACTTGATTCATCCTTCATTTTGAATTCCTTCAAAACAGAGGCAGATGTAATGGAATCCCTAATACTCTGCTAAGAGAACAAGGGAGACATGGTTTAGGCCTGTTTATTTTCTTGACGCATGAGGACCTTTGTCTTAGCACCTTAGCCTTTTATTGATTTGGTTGGAATTCTTTTGGGGAAATGAATTTTTTAATCTGGTAGATAACAGTGAAGCAAAAAGAACATTATTGGCAAATACTAAGACACAAAGTAACTCTTACTTATCTTTTTGTTAGCTTAAAACTTATTAGTTAAATTGAACCTCTGGCTTCACTAACTTTCAGTGCAGCTTTAACCACTGCAAGAAATGCAGCCCGAAAGACTTTAATGTCACTGTGAGCCCGGACTTACAGGAGTCATTGATAGTTTTCCTGTTGCTCTGATCCAGTTTTTAAAATCTCTTTCAGAAAACGAAGACTGTCTGCATCATGTCGTTCATGAGCGTTTAGGGGAGCTGCTACGTGTCCTAAAAGCAGTAATAAGTAAACATCAGTCACTCAATTCAGTTGACATTCTTAGTGCTGCAGGAACAGTCATCGCAAAGGTGAAAGGTAAGGAAATAGCACCTCTCAAATTCAGGAAAAATGAAATTATTAATTTATAACACCAGGGTCTGTTTCCATGTATTAACTGTGGAAAAAAAATAAAACTTCATGATCTAGGTTGTATATATGCAAAAGGAAAACCGCTTTAAACAAATTATTGTAAACTTCTGAGTAGACCAATATGTTTCAAAGTTTGTCTCTGCTCCCACCTCTCCCTCCAAGTCAGGTGTAATATTAAATATGCTTGCTCTCCCATTTTTAATATGGGAAGTTAAATTACAGCACTACAGGAAACAAACAGTAGTAACTTCCAGTGTTTCAAAATCTCAGGCTCTTTATATCAGTGTTTATTTAACTGTACATGTATGTAATTGAGATCAACACGAGTGTATTTGTCATCCCATGAGATTTACCTCCCTGAATAGAATTAGTATGATCTTCCAGCAAAAAAACCTCTTTATGCAATTGGATTTCAACTGGTTCATAATATAAGTGTATAGAGAAGATATGCTGAATTCATACCTTGTTTGAAGACACTTCCAAATGAGCAGTACTTGCTAGGCCATGTGTAGTCCCAACACTGGAGGAGGGCGGCAAGGCCAAATCTGAGATGATAGCACTGTGACTCATGCACGAGAGTCCAAGTAGCAAGGCCCAGAGTGGGAAGCTGAGCCCAGCCATTTGTGATGAACTCATCTGTAGTAAAAGCAACGAACTACTTTGTCCCCCAGCAATGACCTGCTTGGATATCTGACTGGCCTTTGGTTGAATAAATTAGACTGAAGGGGTACGTTTTACTGCATAAATGCCTTACTGGGGAAAATGAGGCAGTGATAATTGCAGTTTGCCATCTGACCTTTGGGAGGCTGGGGGGGGGGAAGAGGGGGAAGGGCCTCAGAAATGATATGCCAGTCTTGACACAAAGGGGCACTTCAGGATAAGTATGCACCTTAACACCTCCCTTGTGGAAGACCCCTACAGAATTTAGTAATAAGTGATGCACATGGTTTTGAGCTATTCTACAGGGCATATAAGGGAATTATATCTGTGCTAGAGAACTGCAGCATGATTCACAATTCACAGAAAGAAAAGGTGGTATGGAGAACTAGTGTCATTCTCCCATGTAAATCCCCCATCTTCCCCAGCGTGGCTCTTTATCAGTAAGGCTCTCTCAATTCAGGCCCACCCCTTTCTGGAGGAACTCTTGCCATCACAGGAAGGATTCCTTCTCAGGACTCCCCAGAGGTAAAATCAGTGCAGCTCTTTCCAGAGTGGCATGTAGTTTCTCCTTGCTCTGGGCCACTTGCTCCTATTTGGTGAGGTCCCTTTGCTGGGACCAGGTTTCCTGAGGGCTTGGAACTCTTAGTGCTCCACTTTTGGAACCTGTTTGGTTTATGACAGTGTTTCCTGGTGAGTTCCCTAACCAGTTTCCTTGAGAATTCCTGCTGTCTTCTTGATTAGTGAATAATCCTTCATTAGGCCAGGTGGGCATTCCCTAGCTAATTAATTGCTACCCAGTCAAGTAATAACCTACTCACAGGTGGATCTGGGTTGGGTTGTTCTCCTTAGCAGAGCCTATCGCAGGCAGTCTGGAACCCTGGTCCCCTCAGGGGCTGGCTACCCTATGACCAGCATGTTTGCAGCATATGTGCTTTGTGCCAGCTCTTCATGCCTCAGGTATGCCTTTTATAGGAAGAAGACATCTGTCTTAATGTGAGCTGTCAAGCACAGGCATCTTTGCACAGCCAGTTCAGTAGTCATTAGGTAGATGGACTCACCTCTCATGCTTCCTAACTTAATGCCATGTCCTGTGTCACCTCCAGTCTCCAGCTGCATGGATCCTCTCAACCAGTTTGGGAAATTGGGGGTGCGAAGTCTAAAACTGCTGACTCAGATATCCAGCTTAGTTGATTTCCCTCAGCTCCTTAAAGTAACAAACTGGCAGTGGAAAACAGTTGTGCTAGTAAATGCCATCATGATAATATAAACATGATTTGTGTCTCTGTAGCCATATACTCTAGTGTTGACAATTGTCAGCTGGTCACAATCCTGGTGTTCCTTACTTAACATGTACAAAGGCAGGTGCAGACAAGTCCTCTCAGATCAGCTGAGAAGAGAATTCCACTGTTGATGCCCACTCTTAATACTCAACTATGCACTGTTGGCTTGAGAGTACCACTGCTGTTCAGAAGTAAATAGAAAGTTAAAGCTGGTCTGGGAGAATTATGCTGAAGGAGATGAATGGGACTACAGTTTCCAAGGGATGTCTAGACACCAAGAGGAGTTTGCTGTGTCAGATCAGCTGAAAGGGCTGAGGCCGAGGAGCACAGTACAGAGAACTGAAAGTAGAAATGTGAGGTTTGGGTAACTTACCAAGCAACTTTTCTTAACCCATTGCTGGAAGGTACATGCACAGGTGCAAATGAAAGTTCATTGAACAAAAGAACAGCTACAAGGCTTCAAGTAATTGAGGAAATTTATTTTACTTTGAGAAGGCCATTATTTAAAAACCTTTGGATACAAAAGCCGGTGTGCCACTGAGCCATCCAGTTAAGGATGTAAAATGAAATTCTATGAGCTTGTTAAATAGTTAACAAGGAACTGAATCAACTGACAGAAGAGGAAGTCTAGAGCAGTTTTCATTCTGTTGAGAAAAAGGAGTAGTGATGATGTTAGATCTGATCGGGTATGTTAAATTAGCCTTTGAAAAGAAGACTATCACACACAAGTTTTGTCAGTATAGCTATCCCAGTGAACCCTTCTATCAGTTAGATGGGTATATCGGCATCTGCATTTCGGATCTTGCCAGACATAGCTATATCAGAAAAAAAAAATCACACTTCAACAGACACAGCTATGCTGGCAAAACTTTTTAAGTGAAGGCCAGAACATAGTTTGTCTCCTCATTCAAAAGAGCAGACTCTCAGTCTCTCTTGGCTTTAAAGAAGCATTGGTAAATATTTCCAGTGCTGGGATTCTTTCTAAAAATATTCATAATCATGGGATTCCAAACAGTCTGTTTTGTGTTAGGCGTTTTAGTGGATTAAACTTCTGATTTCTTTGGCCTGTTTTATAGTGTCTTGATTTGGTTAATCAAGCTGACGGTCAGTATATATGCCTCTTCTTTTCAGAATACAGCTCACCTTTCATATATTACACATATACTGCCCTTCATGCACTAGATGGCAGGTCTTAATGTGTTATCTTTATAGTGTGACTTTAAAAAATTAACAATTTTCCCTTGCAATTGCTATTAAATTGCGTGATCACTTTGAAGCTTACACCGCTATAGATAGTTGCCCTTTCCAGACATGGAAATATTACTACAGTCCATTGTTGTCAGTAGCTATTGTGTGCAGTCAGGATGTCCTGGGGAAAGAGTGTGCATGTTTAAAGTTGATGTTAAGTACATCAGCAATGCAGTAATAAGAGACAAGAAAGCTGTCCCAGCTCTATTGGTAGGAATTTTGGGAAATCTTATTAAGAGGGAGGTAGGAGTCCTGAAAATTCTTTTGTCATGTAATTTTTCTTACTCCACCTAATGTGGTGGAATTTGAAAGGAAAAGATATCTCCATTGCAGAAAATGAAGGCCTAACAAGGCTAAGCAGGAGTCTTCCTGGAACAGGAAAGCTGATTCTTAGTGCAGATAGCCTTTCTTTAGGGTGAGGTTGCATGTTACATGTTTCACTAATGCTGTGAGAAGAATACTGCTTCTCTGAAGATATTTCGGTTAATGGATTTACTAAACATTTTCATGGTAAGTCCTTGAAGTATTTGATAAGTTGATATGTTTTCTGATTTTTCAAATACTTTGGATTGTGTGCTTGCATTTTAAAGATTGTTCCAGTCATTGATAGCAGGTAATTCATAATTCCTTAAATTAAATGTTGTTGCTTAATGATTAGGCTTACAAAATTTTATTTTTAGACTTAGATTAATTCTGCAAAGTTGAGTTTGAATTGTAGTGTTTTTCAAAAGGTTTTCTTTCATTTATTTACACAAATCCACTCCAAACTTATGTTTGTTCTGTGGTATGTTGTAGTATTTCTTTTTCTTCAGAAGGGCTAGAGGCATTATTTTCATGTTACTCATACAATGTAAAATGAAAAGGGAGAGAGAAACCTCGATATTAACAGGAACAGTGGCTACAGTAGTAATTGCTGGTATTTTGTCACGTGACTACTATTAAACTATTGTTGCTGTATCATTACAGTATGTTCTTCATATGCCAAAGAATTGTTACACAGCACTGCTTAATGTCAGAGTAACTTGCTATAAAAAACAGCCTTCTTAAATAAAACCACTTTTAAAAAGTATTTTTGGCAAGCGTGTTGGCATGCTGAGTACATACAAGGAGGGAGGAATGAATTTGTATTAATTTGCTGGTGAAAACTTTTCCTTTCAAAATGGAAATCTAATAAAGAAAACACAGTAAATCAAGTACTCTGTTTTGGTGACCCATTAGTGTTTAAGCATTTGGTAAGAAGCTTTGATGTAGTTTATGCTGAAGGCTTTAAAAACGTTAGTTTATTAGGAAAATTTCTGTATAATGAATTAAATTTTCACTGATTCTAGAAATATATACAGTTAGTTTTATTTCCATATTTCATTTTGTATATGTTTGATGTGCTACAAATAGGTTGAATTGTTTATATTGGATTAATATTGTGATGAATGTTGCAAAAGCAATCAGTGGTGTTTGTGTGTGCACACAACTTTATGGCATCTGGGTAAACCAGAATTTCACACTGCCCAATTAAACCTTTGGAAATAAATATTAATCTAAATTCCATTGTCTCAGGCAAGTCACTAAGATTGCCTACCCGGAGGACCACCCTTGGTTCAAGGGAAAGTATTTTGGGGAGAACTAGAAAAAAAACTTGCTCTTTGTACATCTTGATGGGGTTGAAAGTGGGAGCATGCTAGAAGAAATCCTGCTTTTTCCCTATGTTACTCTGCCATCACCTGCTTTTGATTATGCCTGTAAGAAGAAAGTTTACTCTTTCCTCCCATTATAGCAGGGGTGTACAACCTTTTTTGGCCAAGGGCCAAATTGCATTTTCTAAGGCCACTCAAGGGCCACAAATGCAATGTGCGGGGGGAGGGAGTGGTGATCCCTCCACTCACTCTGCTCCCAGGGGGACGCAGGCTGTGCACCTCTGCATTATAGTGACACAAGCTACCAAAATAAATAATTTTCCCCTCCTCATTATTGTTTGTTACCGTAGCATTTAGAGACTCCAGTCAGGTGCGCTCGTACTACAGAGTTAGGCACCAGTAGAAACCACTAGTTGGAAGAGTAGCCCTGCCCTTTTCCTGTTTTGAAATCGCATGCGATAGTGGTGGAGAGATTCATTCTTCCTGTGCTCTCCACTGCCCCCAAGTTGCACAATGGAACCGCCTCTGATATTTCCCTGGATATCGTATCCAGATAGAGGATTTCGGTTTTCAGGTATGAAATAGGAATATATTTGTATGGAGCCTTTTGTTTTGGTAAATTGTGTTTCAACTTCCTTGACCCGCCTGAAAGATAGAGAAGCAATTTGCTATTTCACATTTAACAAATCAAAGCTTTAAAGAGAAACTGCAGAATTGGAAATCATATGCAGATTTGACACTCTTGCCTGAGGGCTAAATAGGGATCTCTGGCTTTTTTTCTTATTACAACAGGTGATTTGATCTCGCCTCCCTCTATATGTTGTTCCCCATTGTTTGAATTTAAACAACTGCTTTGATTTGCTGTAACAGCCTGACCTGATCCTATGACTTGCACTTCTCTGATTTTATTTTCCTCCCATTCTGTAAGCTCCCTATCTTCAAAACGTCTGATGAAGCGGGATTTTTTCCCATGAAAGCTCATGCGATAAACAAATTTGTTGGTCTTTAAAAGTGCCACCGGACTCCTTGTTTAATTTCCTATTTCAGTATCTAAATCTTAGGCGCTTCATTTGTGAGCTGTGTGTTGTCACTGCCTTATAGGTGACTGAACCACTCCTTTAAGTGCCCATCCTTCCCTCTTTGCCTGCCTCTTCCTGTCTCCTCCCTCTCCCCCCAGAATCTTCCATACACATCTTAACTGGGAATAGGGAAATATTGGAATTGAGCACTGTTAATCTTATTCCCATTTGGAAAGTTTTCTGGATTACTGTGCTTGTCTGCTGACCCAGAACCTAACCTGAATTACGTTTATTAGTTTGCTCTCAAATAATGACGTGTAGGGGTTAGCCTTTTCTGCAGCTGTCTTTGAGGTTGTTGTATGAATTTGTCTCTACACTTTGTAAAAATGAACCGTTTGTTCCTTATTTGGATTCTGTTTGTTTCCTAAGCTGTGAACTTCAAAGAAGTGAATGAAGAAAACAAGAGGGAACTCTTCAGTGAAATATTTTCTTCAATTGACACATTGGCATTCACCTTTGGAAACGTGTAAGTGAAGTAAACCACATCTTCAGCAGTCTTTGGATTTTGCTACTCTTGTTGGTTTAAAAACCTGAAAGTCTGAAAAAGCTAAAAGAAAATAAATATATTTTTTAAACGTCCTGTTTTGCAGAGCTTTTAAAAATAGATAAATATTGAGTTCTTTAATATGCACTGAATTTTCTGCTTGGAATGATTTGTAGATATTCTGTTCAGAAGTAACAAACAAATAAAACAGCTTTTTTTTGTTTTGTTTTCATGGCAGTGTTTCAGACTTCCTTATGGGAGATGTAGACAATGGTTCGTCATTGGGACTTCCTGTATCTCGTAGAAGTCGGGTAGGCTGAACACATTCTTTTGGAAGTTTAGAATCATATTTGTAAACAAAATTTTCATAGCCTTTTCATCTTATGTTAATATCCTTGGTTTTGGATTGGTTTATGGTTTTCTGAAAGAGTAAACCAGTTAAAATGTATTTTATATTTATTAATATTAATGTCATTTTTAAAGCTTCCTTGTATAAAATATTTTCATGTTCTTCATACCAATGATTTCTCCTTTATCAGTCTTTGAATAATATAAAAATGGTAATTTGTTTAGGTTAGGTCAGGTTTAAAATAAGTTTATCCAAAGGAACAGTTACATTGTTTGATTCAAGTAAAATATTTATTAAGTTTTTGTGCTTGTTAAAAGTAGGCATTTTGAGCCTAGAAACAGAGCCCAAGTTTAATTACCAATGAATTAATCCATAAAAGTAGTACATAAAAAGTGCTGTGCAAGCTGGAAAAAAAAATAAAAACTTGGCAAACTGTGCCCGATGTATATTGCATGCAACAAAATATAATTAAGAATCAATGTGTATCATGGTCCAACTACTACATTATCAAAGAATGAAAGCTGAAATTCAAGCTCAGTTCTTGGAGAACATAATTTTAGGCCCTGTCAATGCTGCTAGAAAACATCTTCAAAATACAGTATTGTACCACTGTTTCAGTTGTCTTAAGTTTTCTTGTCAGTTTGTACTGTAAAAACAAACAAACAAAAAACTTTTAGAGAACCATGTTTATAGCAAGGGGAAACTCTGTTCTCTGTGGCCTTGTCTACACTAGAGAAAGATGTGGATTAATTTCAAAAGCCCTCATATAGACAGCCTTCCAGCAATTGTGACAGTTTTCAGCTATGCAGTTTAAACTTGTCCCCAACAGAGTTACATGAGGCAGCCAGTGGACCATCTACATAAAGGGGCTCCCAAAGTGGTTAATGCTACTTCAGCTGCAACAGTGGGGAAACCTTTTGGAAAATGTTGCTAGTATTTAGGTAGGGTGTTAGAGAAGGGTATGTTAATTCCACATTCAAAAGTGGTTTTCTAACTATTATTTTAAGAATTATTACTTATTTTTCTGTCCGAGCCAGCAAGGGAAGTACTTTGCCGTGAGCAGCGTTACACAGATGTACTTAGCCATGGTTTCTTCGGAAGTGCAGACAGAGGCCATGCTAAAGAGTAATCATGAATGTCATATGCATCAAATGATTCAGAGAAAAAGAAAATATGAAATTGTGTTGAGAATACAATAAAAACCAAACAATAATGGAAATTCAAAAAAATGGATGAAGAAATTCTGAAATTGAGAAAAAGGGCCTCACTTGCCTTAAAACTGGCAAACAAGGCCCCCTGAAATCTCAGGAAATTGATGAAGAACTTTCAGTGGTTGACAGCTGAATGGACAGGCTGAGATAGCGTAAATTAATGTATTCTTGTCTGCAAACAAAACTGGTGCGACCAAAACCTGAACCAGGAAATTACCAAAACACAAACAGGTTGTGGTTGATTTTAATCTTCATTTGAAAAGAGAAAAATCAGGAAGAAAAATTGCTTAAACAGGTTAACATATTTGATAGATAAATTTATTTTCGAGGGTCTTGTTGCAAATTAAATTCTAGAAGTGCTTGCATTTCTTAACTCACTAATGTAGTGCTTAAAGTTTAGTTCAGTTTCTAGAATGGGTTAAATTTTGTCATGTGTGAAAAACTTACAGGGGAGAAGAATGTCCTAAGCCTGCAGGTGATCAGAAGTCTTCGTCCGAGTATTTGGAGTTTGTGCATCCTAATACAAAATAAAATATCTTAAAAGATAAAGTTGAAGAGAATAAGTGACCTGAAGAGAGAAGGTTTCATTGGGCAAACTGAAAAAAGGGGAGGCTACTGAAGAGTAATATGAGTTGTAGAGCAAAGAGTCCAATCCAAAAAAAACTCTTAATTATTTATACAAGCCTCACTGAAGTCATTCACTTCATCAGTAGGTCAGATCGCAACTATAAGGGCTTCCGTTATGAGGCCCCTTCCCTGCCCGCCCACCAGTTCCCCGCTCCTCTCGTCCATCCGTCCGTCCCCTCCCCTCCCCCCCAGGGTCCCTCTGCTGGCTCCCTGCTCCTTTCACCCCCTCCCCTGCCGGCTCCCCAGACCCCTCTCCCGGTCCTCTTGGCCCCTGCCCCTACCCCACCAGTTCCCTGACTCTCCTAGCCTCCTCCCCACTTACCTGGCCAGAGCTGCAGGGGTGGCCAGAGTCGCTTCCGGGCCAGGATGCTCCCGCCCTGAGCTACACATCTAAGCATGCTCAGGACAGGAGATTTGAAAAAACTCCAGTCTGGCCGCAGCTCCTAGGCGACCACGGGCCGGATTCCAGCCCCTGGTGGGCCGGATTCTGACCTATGGCTACGTGCCATTCCTGGCCCCCGCTGCCCAGCTGGGGGCCAGGGTTAACGGGGAAAAGGAAACCCACTCCTTTCCCTGCCCTGCTGACCCCAGCCAGGCAGTGGGGCTGGCCTGGGAAAAATAGGTGCCGGTATGCAGTACCGGGGCATGCCGGCATAAAAAAAGCTCTCCAGTTCATAATGGTCATACTTCAAGGTCCATTTTTTTCTCCTTTGTTTTTCTTGAGAGAAGAGGGGATGAATAGATCGTTCAAATTTTAGAGCAGGTAGGAGGACCTGAGACAGCTCAATTTGTTGGACATGCATACACAACCATAATTTAGGGTGGAAGTGCGCATGGTCCAGATCATTGGATGGATGCGCATTTAAAAATAACAAATACTTTGCCTCAATCTGTAATATAAAGGACAAAGTTGGGGAGGAACATCGGAATTGATTGTTATAGAGGATTAAACTAAACATGGACATATCAATCAAATCCCTTTTGTCTGACACTTATCCAATGTGGCTAAAAATAACACTGGAGCTGAAAAAATTAGAGTAGAAAATTTGCTGCCAAATGCACCAAGTGAAGATATACACTTTGCGTATAGTGATTTTTCTTGTTTTCTGTATATAGTGAGACAGTTCCATGCAAATTGAGGCAAAATGGGAGCAAACCACATTTTTATAAACAGAAAGAAATTAGGATTGAAAACCACTTGCTTTTGCAAAGGAACTAAGGGGTAGGTCTAGTACCTTTTCTACTTTGAACAAGACTCTCCAAGATGGAAGTCTATATGTACTTGAGTAAGTAACAAAGAATGAGGAAAAATTCCTCAGAATAGTTGAAGTGAGCAAAAGGATCTGTCTGGAGCTTACAAGAAAAGTTCTTTGTTGCAGGGAATGGAGTGGAAGTGGGAAGAGAGGAGAGTTAATCTGACAGAAGTCAGGAAGGCTCTATCACTAGATGTACTAGGAATAGGGTGAAGGAGCCCTGGCACTTCAAGAGAAATAGCTGAGGATTTGCCCTAGAAGGATCTGGTGCGTAGAGGTCCTTTCCAGATGAAAATTTAATCTCAACTTCATTATCATAAAGTTATCTCTTCACTGATGCAAGGCAGATATTTACTCTTCTGTGCCATCATCCATCTCCAGAGACAGTGTTCCATTTACATGCTACTTGAAGTCCCTGCCAGCCCAAAGTCAGAAGGAAATCAGAGAAATGTATAGTGTTCCTGAATGGCAGCAGATTACTACCTGTCTTTGACTTGATACAAACTCTGCATTCCTTTGCCTTTTTGCTTGTGTGACCTTCTTGGTTAGAAGCTCTGGCTGGATTTCTCCTGTATATAATTCCACAGAGAATATTTGTTTCTTCCTGTCCCTTTACAAAAAATCCTACTTAAGTAGAAGGGTTTGTAGTGACTTCACTCTGTAATGGGACTGGGGGCTCTCTAGTCTACAGTAATAGTTAGAATAGATGATTGCCTGTGTAATTTGTAATCTTGGAGTTGGAAGAGGCTGGATGTTGAGGTTAGAGGACAGGTCTCATGAATGAGCAGTGATTTATTACTAGACTGAACAGTGGCCAGTTGTGGTTATTTAATACCTATATTTAACTTTGTTTGCAATGCTAAATCCATCATAACTGGTTTTATTCAAATCTATTCTCTTAAACATTCAGAACAAGTAGCAGCTATGTCTGTCGCTTCTGTATTTATTTATCCATCTGACATAGATGGATTCAGTAGATACCAACTGCTGTGTGAAACAATTAACTTATTCACCAAAACTTTTGAAGACTACTGCTCAACAATGTTTAAAAGAGACACAAAAATTCTCTGCTATTTAAAGTCTCAGTAGCTGAAAGCTGTTCCTAATTCTTAAGCACGATATTTTGTATCTCAGCCCAGTCTCTTGCTGTGTCAATAGTAAATTAGGAAAAAGAAAAGGCAGGTAGCTCCTCTTGTTTTATTAGTGTGCTTTTCGTCCTTGCTTTAAATATTCTGCTCTAATGGAGACTTTATTTTATTATATTCAAGTCTTTTGAAAATCTTTCTGTGGAGTCTGTGGGATCACTACATGAAAAGGAAGATGTTCAAGACACAGGTAAATATTTTCACATGAATGAGCATCTTTCTTTAGGTTATTTGTGCATTCTGGCTTGCATATTCTTGTAACTGAGCATATTCTAAAAAATCTTAATACTTTCTTTTAATCGGGCATAATAAGTTTAAAACTAAAAATGAATGCAGAAACCTAAATTTTAAGAGAGGATCTATATTTATGCTTATTAACTGTTTGGAGAAAATAGACCACCACTGAGCCATGTTAGTGTGTAATTATAAGACTGGTGGTTTTGGTTGTGTTCTTTTCTTTTTTTTTTTAAAGAACATTATGCTGACCATACAACTTGTCAAGATAAAATACCATGACCCTTTAATTTGTTCTAAAACCCCTGTCAGTCCTGTTTAGAGTCAACTAGCATTAAAGAACTACTCTAGATCAGAGCTGCTTTAGTGTTCACAGTTGGCTGATACTGGCTTTGCTGTCGGTGTGTGGTCATGTCTAAAATTCACTTCTTTGCATTTGACATTTTATTTTCAGGACATCTTCGGGCTGAAGAGGTTGATGGCATGCTCCTAAGAAATGACAGCGGAATTGAATCGGCTCTGTCTTATGCTAAAACGTGGTCAAAATATACCAAGGATGTAGTTGCATGGGTAGAAAAAAAGCTTAGCCTGGGTGAGTGGCTTTTTTTGGCATCTAATCAGCTTTGTCATGGTGAAATTAAATCTGTAGTCCATCTTGTGCTGCGGACTGTCAATAATCTGATTTCTAAATTAGTAGCTGTTCCGCTGAAGTGAGTACAACCATTGCCCATTTCTTATAATTGAACGATTGTGACAAAATGCAAATGGTGTGTCTGTCCTTTTTTGTTAAAAGAGGAATGAAAAAACGTTGCATGTTCGGTGCAGTAGATGTTACTGTTAAAATTTACTATATCAAATCCAATTTTTTTTCCTCACAGAAATGGAATGTGCTAAAAATTTAGCAAAAATGGCTGAAACTGCTAAAGCTATTGTTGGAACCCAGGTGAGTGTTCAGTTAATTCTAGGGGGTTTTGTAGAAAAAACTTCACTCTTACATTTAAATAAATAATAAAATGGGATGTGTAGGCGGGTATCCAACTTAAACATTACAATTAATTCCTTGTCTTGGAAGTCCCAGTTCTGGGCACTCAGGAGATTACATGCTAAATTATCTTTAAAAAACCCCTTCTGAATCTCATTTGGTCTTTATGGTATTAACTAACTTGGATAAAAGTTCTTTTATGCTACGTTGCAGCATGCTTCTGTTCCGTGTGCTATTTTTCACTGTGCTTAGTAACCACAAAATTTAGACTTGAAGGAATCTTTCTTACCTTGATAGGTATTTTCTTAATGTAAGTGAAATTATTAGAAAAAATGTATAACAATAATTTTCATATTACAATTTAATTCTGGCTTTTGCACTTGCAAAAACCTATTTGAACTTAAAACTATTAAAAATTGAGGACCTGTTTAAACTCCATTAAGATCTAGTACAACTACATATGATCCCCCCTCTTCTACCCTACAATGTTACTAGTTGTCTGTTTCATCCTAGGATTATATGCCATTCCAATCAATATTCATAAATGCTTGTCAAAATGATATTGAGAATAGTCAGCTTTGGCAAAAAACAGCAGCTGCTCTCCAAACAAATAAATTTGTGCAGGTAAAATTTTATTTCTCAAACACTGTTCTTGTGTAAATATTGCGTTTCTTAGCAGCATAGTTTCTAACAAAATGACTTCATTATTTAGCTTATAATCTTTTTCTTGCCTAGCCTCTCCTAGGAAGAAGAAATGAGCTGGATAAACAAAGAAGAGATATCAAGGAGCTTTGGCAGCGAGAACATAAGAAAATGGTTGGTATTTCTGTGTACTGATCACTGAGTGTCCACCATTTAAAATAATTGCTCAACATGAAAGCCAAAACTTACAGACTTGAGTGCCTTAAGTTAAAGATTTAAACCTGCATTAAGCCACCCACACTTTTTATTGGCTGCAGTTCATAGCTGGAAGGCGCTCACTATAGTGCAGGCTTATCAGATGTTGCTTGTAGTCAATAGTGTAAAATGGAGACCTTTGCATAGCAGCCTCTTTTCCAATTGCATAATTACATTGTTTGCTGTAAAGAGATTCATTCTTTGCCTTTGTACTGTATGTTGAATAGCAAGAATTGGAAGCTACTTTAAGAAAAGCAAAGCTTCTGTACATACAGCGTCAAGATGAGTATGAGAAGGCAAAATCCTCCACCATTCGTGCTGAGGAAGAACATCTCAGTTCTAGCAGCAGTCTTGTGAAAGATGTCAGCAAACAGTTGGAGAAAAAGCGAAAGCTAGAAGAGGAGGCTCTTCAGAAAGTAAGAGCTCTGTTGGCTTATTCCAGAAATGTATTTTACAATAATGTTCTTGGGTTTTACTTGTGCTTGGACCATGAGAGGTAAGTAAGCCAATGTTTAGCTTGGTATTTATATTAATTCACGCTTTCATAGATATTTAATTTTTAAATAGGAATTCCTAGTTACAAGCTTATTGATGCATTTTTTCCTTAGCTTATTTCTAGTACCAAAAAGTCTCTGGTCCACCAGTTATCTGTATTTTGCATTACTTGTTTTCTTTAGGCTGAAGAGGCCAGTGAACACTACAAAGCCAGCATGGCAGAAGTTGAGGAAAAGCGAAATGATCTGGAAAGCTTCAAAAGTGATGCCTTAACACAGCTTCGGGAACTGATTTATCAGTGTGATCTTACTCTGAAAGCTGTAAGGAGGCTTTTTAAAAAACTATTTCTGAACTCAATGGGAAGAATCAAGCTTTAGAAAACATCTAGCTGGAGGGGGGATACATTTACCTAAAGGGCTAACAGCCTAAAAGAAAACCAGCTCAGAGTGCTGACTACTTAAAAGTAATGTGTTTTTCTCATGTTAGGGGCATCCTATTGAAAAGAATAGAAGAGTCCCTTGAGATATGTTCTTCATCAACTACTGCCTTAGATAAATACTGAACGTAGTGTAGATGGGCTTCTTATAAACTTCCATATGCAAAGAACCTTTGCTTTGGGTTTACTTTGAAACTGTTGTTCATGAGTACTGCCTTTGTTCAAATTATGTTGTCTTCATTTGTGAGTTACAAAAGACATTTCCTGGTTTAAGAGTACAGAATGGAAGCTAATAACTTAACACAGGTACAGTTTTAAACCCATTAATCTTGAAGACATGCTTGAAACTGCCATAAATTCAGTTTTGACGAACTACCATACATGAAATGCAATTGCCCTGCCTAAACAAGAGTATTGTATCTAAAAGGCTAGAAGCTATCATGTTAGTATAATCAGTCAGATACCTGTTTGCAGAAGGATGATGGAGAGGGAGACAAATTAAGCCTCATATATATCCTTTGGTCTTAGATGGCGAATCTACTATGCAGATTAATTTGTTATTTCAAACTTGTTAGAAAAGATCAAATACAGAGGAGGAGGTGATGAGTTTATTAAATATTTCAGTTCACAGTGAGGACAGCTTTGTACATTTATGTACGTATTCATGGGATCCATTTCCTGTGCACATGGTGAAACTGAGCAGTCGGGGATTCCCTCCTTGCTCCTGCAAGGAACCACAAGAATATGAATCCTCAAGGCAAGAATCTATCCCCTATGGAGGAGTGTGGAAGAGCAGCAGTTGCTACCATAACCACGAGATTGCAGTAGCAGCCATGAGGGATGGCTGTGGTCCTATTTCCTGGCCTGTGGGCAGAAGATTCCTTCCTTGATCCCTTTGCAGACCTCCTCAGTCAATAGCCTTTTTAATTAGTTTGCATCCTGGGGAGAAGTCTTGTCATCTGTTACCATAAAGTATAGGATATAGACCAACCTGGGTTTGGAACTCCCAGTGTTTCGCCATTATGGATATTACTGTCCTGTTGAGGGAAGGAACAGAAAATGGTGGTGTTTGCACCAATCCAAGCGGTGTTCTGCTCACCAGCAGGAGGCAAGATAACGGTGTGGGGAAAGAGGGTTCTAACCAATGCTTAGAAACCAAGAGAACATAAGAATGTCCATCATGGGTAGACCAGTAGTCTTTCTATCCCAGTATCCTATCTTTCAATAGTGGCCAGTGCCAGATGCTTCAGAGGGAGCGAACAGAACAGGTCACTTATCAAGTGATCCTCAAGTCATCCAGTCACAGCTTCTGTCTGTTGAATGTTTAGGAACACAACCAGAGCATGGGGTTATATCCCTTGACCAGTTCAGTATTAGAAAATATTTAAAACGACGAAGTTGGCAAGCTTGTATAAGTCCTCAGTAAAGTGGATTAATGAATTTTTTTTCCCTGACGATGGATCCTGGGATGGATTACATGTAAACAGTCTTGTAAATGTTTTAAAGTGCTCCCAACTCGTTGGGTTCTTAAAAAAATAAATAAGTCTTTATTTCATTACAGGCAACAGTTAACCTGTTCCAGATGCAGCATGCCCAGGTTGTATCTCTTCCAGTCAACTGTCAGTCACTCTGTGAGAACGCCAAGCTGTATGACCCAGGGCAGCAATATTCAGAGTTTGTAAAAAGTTTGCCGAAAGAAGACATTCCTATTGAATCAGGTTCCTTTGAAATTCAGAGTTCCCAATTGGATGGGTGAGAGAATATTAATGACATTAAATAAATGTGAGGAAAAAAATGTTTACAGGAGGATACACCTAGCAGTGAGCTCTGAGGTCCCACCCACTGCCCACAGCTCAGAGCCTCAGGGTCTCTGTCACCACTGATGGCTCAAAGCTGGAAGTCTCACTGCCAATCCTGGAGGACAGCAGCAGGGATCCCCGTGGTGGGTTGGAGCCATGGGGTCTCTGCTGCCATGCTGTCGGGGTCCACATTGTGGTGTGGCTTCTAGATGTCACTGTAATAAAAACTGTTAATAATGGCATAAAGCTGTTGTTGGCTTGAGTTTGGGATGACTGCCTTAATCAGAACTGGATTAAAACACTCGCCCCAAACCAGTATCATGGGAACCTCTATCGTGTTTCGCTTCAGATTCGTGTTATGTATAATGTGGTACTGGAAAGACGGCAAAAGAGCATCTCAACTGATCGCATTACTAGACTAACTGCCTTTCAGTGTTTTTAACTCCCTGTAAAATAGTCATTGTGGCACTTTACAATGTGAGTGCAAAAATAGCCATTCCAATCTGTTTTTACAGTTCTACATGAGTGCCATCTTGTCTCAAAATGAAACTAAATACAGAAACTTAGAGATCGAATCAGGCTTCCAGCAGGAAAAGCCAGGAAATCCAAAGCTAAGGCTGAGATTCTTATTACTTGTCCGTAAATTTCCTGCTTTCATTAATCTAATTTAGCCCCATACTCCTGAATTTTCAGAATTAAAGGGCTATAACTATGCAAATACCACCCCCCTCGCCCCCAGAAAATCAGTAGGAATGCATTCCAAAACCATAGTTTCTCTTAACGTATTTACCTCCTAGAGCTGTGATTCAAAAACTCCCCTCCCCCTCATGTTACAAGGCTTTGTGATTCCTTATGCACTTGGAATGATCACTTTTAATTATTATTTAGAACTGTGTTTTACTTATAAGACACTCTCTTGTAATGAAGACTTCAGAACAAGTCCCTTCTCCTGAGCAGAAGAGAAATGTTTCAGCAGAGGCTTTCCTAATGTTAAACTTGACCAGCAAGCCATTTTCTCCCCATGGTTTTTTATCATTTTAGATTAATTAGATTAACTGCTTTCTTTCCTTTCATCTTGGGAGCAGATTTATCAGAGTCTAGAAACTACCTGCAGCACTGTCTCTCTGAAAATATATTAAATATTCTGGGGTATTGGTCTGTAAGAAACTGTTTTGAATCTTATTGAAGACTATATGCCTTAGATGTGTAATCATGCTCAAGCTAAGGCAGGGGCATGCACAAGGGAGGGAAGCAGAGTCATGGGTCCCCCAATAATTGTCAGGGCCATTGGGGGGTGAGGGGGGTTGGAGGGATGAGCTCCAGCTGGCACAGAAGGGGGGAGGAGAATAAGCTCCTCCTGAGCTGTGGGGCGGGGGGAAGGGGGGCTCAAAATTAGCCTTTCCAGAATGGGAAAAGTTACGTTTCTGCAGGACTGGGATGTAAGAACTGCTGAGGTCTAGTCCCAGATCTACCACTGAGTTCCTCTAATCTTGGACAAATCTGTTAAACTTTCTGTCATAGTTTCTCAGCCTGCAAAATAGGGTCATACTCACCTCATAGAGCTATTTCACAGATTGTGTGAGAAGTACTACTGGATGAGAAGTACTACTGGATGAGGTTCTGTGGCCTGCATTGTGGGGGAAGTCAGACTAGATGATCGTATTGGTCTCTTCTGACCTTAGAGTCTGTGATATGGGAACCGCAACAGCCAAATTCTGCTCTTTTATACTGGCACAACTCCACTGATATAACTGACAGATCAGTGTTTGGTCCTAAATGTTTGCCATGATACACCCTGAGGTTGTCATTGATGTGAACCGTAAAAATATTAAGTATTTTGATGCCTTCGGAAGAAATAAGTACTGTGAGGTTTTAATTGAATACTGTATTCAAGCCCCTTTCCAACAAGTGGCTTTTTTTCTTCGAAGGATTTTTAGTAAACAGCCAACAAGCAGTGCCCATACATCACATGGAAACTTATCACAGTGTTCAGTAGACTTCCCCACTCAGTCTTTAGAAGATATTGGAAGCCCATCTTGCCGTCACTTCCAAAAAATTGGAGAGAAGAGGTCATCTAGCAGCACGGATATCCAGGGTAGGTTTTCATATTTTAGTAGGTTTTAATTTCTAAATAGAAAAGTGGGCTTAAGCCGGTGGCTCTCATGTGTCCCATTGCCAGGAAGTGGATGCATCGGATGATAGGTAATAGACGTCAATGTTTCTTAGAAGAGCTTTGCTAAATGTCTTACGCCCACAATACTGCATTTGCTTAACAACACAAATGAAAGTTGTAATTTAATTAAAAGCTATTTTAAAACGCTTGTTTTGTAGCCTAAACACTGCGTATGCATACAAACCAAGTGTAAAACTGAATTGATGAGCTGTCTAGTTTCTTTGCAAGAAGTGAGAAATGCAAATCAAATAGCAAATCTGATGATGAATTTATATATTAGGATTTTTCTTTCAATAATACAGCAAACCAAGCAATTTTTAAATGATTTTTAATCTAATTCCTAAAGAGTAACCCTTTGGTTTCAGCTGTTCAGTAAAGCGTGACAAATGTCAAGTTTCTAAAACTTGGTTTTTTTCTTCATATTGTAAAGCTTTTTCAAGAATACATGGAGCAACTTTATTTGCAGTGGAAACTGTTGCATGTCTTATGTATCTTGGCATAACTTATAATAATATTTCTCTTTATGTGCAAGCCTGCTGGAAGATAGCTTCAGCTAAGACCATTCAGATCAAGCTGTTTGAATCTTAATAATTTGGTTTTAAAAGCAGTGCGAGGGCCCCCACCATTCAGATCATGGTCAGTTGGCAATCAAAGTGGAGGAATGTGCAGTGACTCTGAAAGCGCTGGAGGAAGCAGTGAATCACGATCCATGGATTCTCCATCGGCTAGTCCAGGTACAGTTCCTTCCTAATTATACTTGGATTTGAAATCCTCTTATTGAACTATCCCCAGAATCTGTTTTAAGACAATGGAAGAGTTCCCATTTACTTCAGTGGAGGTTGGATTGAGCCCATGTTAAGAAGATGCTGCTGGGCAAGTTGTATTTTTGAGAGTCTGAAAATCTCTTTTCTCCTTGTTAGGGGATTTTAAGAGAAGGCTTCCCCGAACACCATCTACTGGCACTATGTCATCTGCAGATGATCTTGATGAAAGGGAACCACCTTCTCCTTCAGACTGTGGTAATGTATCTTGTTACTATATCCTACATTCTAAAAAACAAGTGGAAGGCTTTTCTTTGTCTTTTGAGTGGTGTTTTTAACTGCACTGTGTAAAATATAGAGGCAAACTGAATCTGAAGTTGATATGTTCACAGAGTTGCTGACTCAGGCCAAAAAAGATCACCAAGGTCATCTAGTTAATGTCCATGGAGTAATGTAGTATTGTCCACTCTACATTTAGATTAATGTACTATCTTCATTTGAACAATTCTATTGATGGTGTCTTATTGATCATTCTTAGCTTATGTTATCTCTGTATCTGGTGTCAAGGAGTTTTCAGCATTAGTGCTTACACTGCCTTAATGCCAAGTATTTGAGTCTTCTATAGATTGCCAAGTATAACACAAGGCAAGGAGATCCATTGATCTGTAAATCATAAAGCAAATGTTAACTGAGATTTTATCCTTTAAGTCAAGTTTGGCATCATGGCATATGCCCCCAGTTTAAATGTGAAAAATATACTATTATGTTGATTAGTGAAGTCTTTTTGACAATATAACAGCATCTTTGTCACAAGTATTGCAACTGGAATAAGTAGAATATCACAAGTGAGGTCTGCAGTACTGAAATATTTCCAAAGCGGGCTTTTTAAAGCCCCCCAATTGGAGCAAAGCATTTAAGCACATGCTGAATGCTCAGCAAAACACACCAATTTATGCCTGACATTAAAATATATGTGATGAATCTGGAGTGAAACCAGTATAGTCAGTCAAAATACATTTTGATTAAGTCTTGGAATAAACAAAATCAAATACCACTTGAGTGTCTAGATGGCTTTCTTATTTTTCATAAAACATAACTGAAAGCATGAAATTAAGTAAGATTTTGCTTTTTTGAGATTTGTGACATTAAATAAAAACTTAGAATTACATTAAACAAGAAGTCACAAGAATTATCAGTTATGACCATTTTTCCTAGAACCCTCTAAATACTACCTTTGGCATTATAGGAATGGAATAGAATTCTTTAGACATCTCTATGTATTTTGATAGTCTCTTTTGTGTCTTTATATGTAATTTGAATAGATTTATGGCAGTGAAGAAGTATTAGTCAAAGGATTTCTAGAGTATTTTGACCATTGCAGGCTAGATTATGTACAAGCATCTTCCATTTTTATATGTACAATTATTTGAGCACATCTGATAGAACTTGCACAGCTAGCTGCCTGAATTATAGGTCACTCAGATATCCAAATGCCATTGTTGAAGCCTATAGCTGATCATGAGCATAGAGTTGGACCCTCTCTGAGACCATTCATTAATATGATGGATTATAATTTGTCTGAGGGCTGATTATTTCACTGTTGTTCTCTGTGTATTATGCAGATTATATAACATAATATTGCTTTCATCACATTGGTGTCAGTTATTTCCCAAAAAGTGACTACTTGTTATGGCGTAATGTAACTTACTCTGTATCTTCATAATGTGTGTTTGACTACATATCTTGGAAACTATCATAACAAAATTCTCTCTTAAGGTTTAAATGACCTAACTTCTGAAATTGCCAGTTCCCCGGGGCCTTTTAGAAACGCACTTATGTCCAAGGCAGCTCAAACACACAAGCTTCGGAAGTTGAGAGCTCCATCTAAATGCAGGGAGTGTGACAGCCTAGTGGTATTCCATGGAGCAGAATGTGAGGAGGTAAGATGTTGGAAAACACTGCAGTACATTGTACTGCTGTTGATTGTGGGCATTCATGTAAAGATGAGTGGGAATTTTAACACTAGCCTCCTTTCGGTACAAATAGACGACAAGTTCTCGGGTAACGTTGTGACCTTCTAGCATTAACACGTAGCCAAAGAGTATTGCGCTATAGAAGTGTAGACGTTTCCTCTAGATAACATATGGGATAATATAAACAAACTCTAAAAATGATACCTTGTTGCTGTCCAATTGTGTTGAGGTGTGGGCCTTCATTTTTCTTATGTACCTTATTTCTTGTAGTGCTCACTCACTTGCCACAAGAAATGTTTAGAGACTTTAGCTATTCAGTGTGGGCACAAAAAACTGCATGGAAGACTTCATTTGTTTGGGGTGGAATTTGCTCAAGCTGCTAAAAGTGTCCCTGATGGCATCCCTTTCATCATCAAAAAATGTACCTCTGAAATTGAAAGCAGAGCCCTGAATGTAAAGGTACAGTTTAACTCAACATTATCAAGATTAAATACTAACAATCCTGTTTAAATACAGTTTATACCAATAATACTGCACAGTTATGTTTAAATATATGTTTCCCAGTTGCTGCTGTTGCTAAAAGAACTATATATAATGTTGTTTTCTCCCATTTCAGGGTATCTATCGTGTGAATGGAGCCAAATCAAGAGTTGAAAAACTTTGTCAAGCTTTTGAAAATGGGAAGGACTTGGTGGAACTGTCAGAGCTATATGCACATGATATCAGTAATGTCCTTAAATTATACCTCCGCCAGGTACACACTTTTACCACTCTGGAGTTCAGGCAGAATAGCAAAATTATTGTTGTAGCAAACCTCTTCTTCCCTGAGAGGGGAGAAAAATACTTTTTCAGTAGTCCTGTAACTGTTGAAGGAAACAGCCTGTATTTTTACTGTACAAATTGGATTTCATGTGTTAGGCAGTGGAAACAATAAAACTGTCAATAGAATTGATACTATATTGTGCTTTTCCGCTCAAAGCTCTGTTCCCTCTAAGCTGTGCGGGCATGTGGCCGCGTAGCAGCCGTCACATCCCCCGCGCAGCGCTGATGGACCCCTGCGCAGCCTGGCAGCCCCCGCCGCCCCCTCCAGACTCACGGACTGTGGCTTTGCCACAGCAGACCCGGCCAGTGCCCGGCCTCTGGGCTGGCCCACCCCATCCCCAGGGCAGAGCAGGCAGGCTCAGGGCCGGGGCGGGTGCACAGGCCTGCATGCCCTACGTGGCTGGGGCAGCGGGGTGGCCGCAGCTGGGGCAGGCTCCCGGGCTCCTACCCGCCAGCTGCCTCGACTTCCCGGGGCCAGCCTCGGCTTCTTTCTTTCTTTCTTAAACAAACTTTTTAAAAATTAATTTTAAATAAAAACCTTTCTAAAAATTAAATTTCAATTCAAAATTCATTCAAATTCAATTAAACCCAATTAATTAATTCTATTTACAATCATTTTAATGCCTATAATTTCTGTTGTGTGAGTTTACACACAAATTTTATTCAGAAAAAGTTTTGCACATGGCTTGAAAATGTTGCACACAAGCCACCAAACCTTAGAGGGAACATTGGCTCAAAGCAGTATGCATAAGTATTGATACCATTTGTGAAATCTCCTCCTCCTCCTCCTTCCTCTCCACACTATGCCCCCCCCCCACCCCAAGCCTCTTTCTAATTAAGTTCAGTTATCAAATTTATTTGGGGGTATCATACGTCGTTTTGACTTCCATGAAAGTTCACATGAAAGCATAGTCCAGCCCTTTTTAAAGTGGCACACGTTTTTTAAAGGTCTGACCAAAAAGTTTGTATTAAACTTCTATAAACCAATGTCATGTTCCATAAAATGGTCCATAAGGGTGGCTTAGCCCATTTTCTTCGGGAAAAAGTTGTTTTGAAAATTCCATCTTTTAAAAATGACCAAGTGACTTAGGAGCACAATGGCTTCCAATGGAATTTCTGCTCATTAAGTTTTCTTG
This sequence comes from Pelusios castaneus, assembly GCA_007922175.1. Classification (NCBI taxonomy): domain Eukaryota; kingdom Metazoa; phylum Chordata; order Testudines; family Pelomedusidae; genus Pelusios; species Pelusios castaneus. The sequence goes on along the minus strand of ML685795.1, from coordinate 3,575,317 downwards.
GGTTCTTTTGAAAATAACATCTTTAGCCTTTTACCAATGGTCAAAATCTCTGTACATTAAATTTAGATTTTTTGTGGCACTTTTTTACTCTCTCTCTCTCTCTCTCTCTCACACACACACACACACACACACACACACACACACACACACACACAC
>ML685795.1:3502190-3575151 GCA_007922175.1 Pelusios castaneus | reverse complement strand
ACACACACACACACACACACACACACACACACACACACACACACACAAACCTGACTGGCTGTGGATTTCTGGGGGATTATTACATGCCTGAGGTGCGCTGTGAGGCAGAGTGACTTTAGCCACCCAAGAAGGACAGTAATCCCGCAGACAGCTGTACGTCGTGAGGCCAGTTGAAACAATGGGTTAATGTTCCAGCCTTTCATATTTGGAGGCTGTCTTCAAATCTGGTTTGGGGTCACAAGTAAATCTAGTTTGCCTTCTCAACTGTGGATTTCTGGAAGATTATTACAATCCTGAGATGTGTTGTGAGGCAGAGTGAGTTTAGCCGCTGCTCGGTCCTTGGCAAATGGTGTGTCCTACCAATAAACTAGCTCACAGTCACTGTTGCAGTGTTTACTCAGGAGGTGGCCGGGGTATCACTGTTAGTTTTCAGATGCAATGAGAGAATTGTGAAATGAAGGCTGTCCAAATTTTAAAGAAGGATAGGTGGCAAAGGAAAGGACTGAGTGGTGGTGGTTGAGACTTCTACGTGGAATCCCCAGGTTTAGCCAGAGTTCAAAGAAAGTACCTTAAAGTTGTATGAGATCTTGAGTTAAATCTTATTATTAACACTGCTGATGACTAAAACTAATTTTTAAAAGATCTGTTTAATTTTGCTGTTTTGTTTTTATCTGATCATGGGCAACAAAAATATCCCATGTCACTTCATATTTTTTAAGTTGTTGTCCTTTTGAGATTCTCTTCAGATTCTCAGGAACTATTACAAAGCACAGGAAGGGAATATTTCACTGGGAAACATTTTTGTTGGAATTTTTAAAAGAATGAAAACAATAGAAATGTTAGAAAGTGTATGAAGCTATGTCAAAATTGTAACAAAAACAATTTTGGACAAAATTTAGCAGCAATATTTGGTTTAATATAACATACGCTATGTGTACCTTTGATTCTGTGCTGCTGTTCCCTTAGCTATGTCACAGTATTTATATAGTTCCAAAGGGGTAGCCGTGTTAGTCTATTGCAGAAAAACAAACAGAGTCCTGTGGCACTTTTAAAGACTAACAGATTAATAAATCTGTTAGTCTTTAAAAGTGCCACAGGACAATGTTTATATACATACATTGTGCGTGCATGCACGTGAAATATTACACTAGTACGCTATTCCATATCAGTCACTGTTGATGCAACATCTGCCCTTTTACTACAGATGTTTGTTATTTGGGGCTATTATTTACTAGCACAATGCACTAGTATTTTGAGGGTTGTTTGTTTCTTAATCCAGGCCTCTCTTTACTATACTGTGGTATGAACTTTAAGAACAATGATTAATAAACCCCTTTAATTAAAGGAAAAGAGCTAGACTAGACAGCAGTTGATGGTAGACAGGAAGGAAATAGACAAGGTAAAACGTAGACACAAATATTTCTAACATGTTTTTATTCCCTTAGCTTCCAGAACCTTTGATTTTGTTTCGGCTTTACAACGAATTCATTGGACTTGCGAAAGAGACTCAGAATGTTAATGAGGAACTGGATATGAAACAGACTAGCCCCAGATCAAAGAAGAGACAGTCAATTTGTATTGAACTGAATAGGATCATCATTAAAATGAAAGATCTCCTGAGACAGCTGCCTATACCAAACTATAACACTCTTCAATACCTTATAGGACATCTTTATAGGTAAGAGACAGACCTTAAAGGTAACCTGCAAATGTTGTTTTGTAAAATAACCTGTGTATGTGCTGCCAGCTAAGAAATCTTTTTTTTTTTTTTTTTTTTTTTAAAGCTGATGTGCCCACCATTTTCTGTCCTGTAATTTACAGGGTTTCATTTGTATTTGTAGATCCATTTCTTTTCAAAACTAGTTTGTGTTCCTTAAGGATAAGCTACTACTCTGAATGTAGACTTGTGGATACCTGAAAATAAGAACTAGCCTCCTGATTTCTTTCCCTCCAGAACAGCAATTGTACACCCCACCCCCACCCCGCCCCTGCTGCACCTCAAACAGGGAGTATGTGTATGTAGTCATGTGCAATTGCCAGAGAAGAATTTTTGGCAAAGTGCCAGGCAAAGAGGTAAATCTTCCATTTCTTCTGAATTCCCAGTGTTCCCCTAGGAAGAAGCAGGTCAGTGACTTGTCCTGCAGGCAAGATGTAAAGTTATATTTTGTTTATTGACACCAGCTTCTTGACTATCTCACTCCTGTAGCCAGACAGCAATGGCCTTTTCTTTTCCTAACCTGATATGCTGAAAGCTGCTCCCTTACTATTGCTGCAGTTTGGACATCCAACGCATCGGGAACATTAAATCTGCACTGCACTTTTTGGTTCCCTGAAGCTGTGGCTAGCAATCTTCTGCTCAGTCATTCCACATTGTACTGTAAGGTCCTAGCTCCCACTGAATCCCACTACAGCAGGGGTCAGCAAGCCCTGCCACGCGTGTCAAAGATGGCACATGCACTCATTCTGAGTGGCACACAAAGCTGCTGGCTCTGCTGCACAGCTGTGAGCATGCTTGCTCCCCCTGCTGGACTGGCAGTGCCGTGGCTGCCTCCCCCCTGCTGTCCCCACAAGAGTCATGTGTGCGTGGCGGCTCTTTTCCTCTGCTGGCCCCACCCCTCTATCAGGGCCTGGGGTCATAAGAGCCACACATGTGCAGCGGCTCATTTCTCCTGTTGACCCCACCCCGGCACCTGCTGCGGATTGGGGAGGGAAGGGCTGGCAAAGGTTGCTGACTCCTGCACTAGAGCATGTAGGTGAACTGTGGGGAGTGTGGGAGAGAGGTGAGGGCTAATAACAGGTTAGTAGCCAGAGTCAGGTTAACAAGGGATGATGCAGAATTATAAGGAGGTGTATACTTTCAAATGACTAGGAGCTGCTTTGCATCCTGTAAACCTTAGAGCAGCTGGAGATGGCTAGTCGAGAATTCTCCTTGTACAGGGGAATTCTCTGCTTTTGTGTAGTAGGTGGCGGTGAGTCCATTGCTTCTTCCCACCCTCAGCGTATAATGCATTCTGAGGAGGGAGCTCCAATTCTCGACTGGCCCAGGGGCCAAATGGCCCTGAATCATGGAGCTGCAACTGGCTCCTTGCAGCTACCACTCTTCACAATATGGGATCATGACTTGGATATAGTGGGTGAATCAGGACCTCTGTGTTTTGGGGGTTTTAATGCATATAAAAAGACCCCAGAACTTTGCAGAAGTACCTTGTACATTATAATAACCATTTTCCAACTTCGCTTCCCCCTCCTTAACATAGCTCAGGGCTATGATGACACTGATATCACATAGTGAGGTTATGTAGTAGGGCTGATGTGTTAAACTAGTGCATGCTGCTATCTAAAAACTATCTCCTGGCCCAGCTTCATGACGACTAAGGGAAAGTCAGACTTTCTGCCTTTTTTTTCAAAACTGCTGAGCACCCAACAAATACCACTGAAATAAATAGGATGCCTGAAAATAAGAACTAGCCTTCTGATTTCTTTCCCTCCAGAATAGCAATTATACACCCCCACCCCGCCCCGCTGCACCTCAGACAGGGAGTATATGTATGTAGCCATGTGCCTCTAGGCACGCACTGCTGAAAACATAGGCCTTGGCAATGTTTTTTAAAAGTTAAATATACACATACCGTTAACCTTTAAGTCAATGAATAAATACATTGGGATTCTTAGATAGGAATGTACAGAATGTGTGGCCAGAATGACCCTGATTGACATCTTAAAAATGAACCGCAAAGCTACAACAAATCTTATAAAAAGTATAATAATATATGCTGGATGTCTCCATGAATCAGGATGTGTGAGTGATCTGGCACAAGTCACTTCTAATGTATTTTTCGTATGCTGAATTGGAAATGTACTTCCATGCTGAATACCACCTTCCTGGTTCTGGGTGGGAGTATCCAGCCCATGTGTGGGTTTTGTTTGTGTTGCTTTGTTGTTCTTTACAGCATAGTTGTTGAAAATATCATATTTCTCGCATTATTTCTAAAGAAGTAAAACACCTGTATAACTTAGCATATTTTCTTTTGTACAGAGTTACTGAACAATCTGATGAAAATAAAATGTCAGCTAGCAACCTTGGCATAATATTTGGCCCAACTCTAATCAGGCCACGTCAGACAGATGCCGCAGTTTCTCTCTCGTCACTTGTGGACTATCCGTATCAAGCTCGCGTGGTAGAGCTGCTCATAACTTACTATGAAAAGATCTTTGATGTTTCACTGCAGCCACTCTCAACCCCAGCTCAATCTGAAGAAAATGCTGCTCCAGTTAAAACTGCTTCATCAACAGAAGAGAAAGAGCCACAGCAGCAAAGGAAGTCACTTATTGCGGTAAAGGAAGTGAGTCAACTGCTGTGGAACTACAGTTGATGCAGTATTGGTGGTTGTGAAATAGAGCTGAACTTTGGAATGCTGCAGTATTTATATACATCACTCAGAAGTCTTGAATGTTTTAGTCTGAGATTTTTTTTCTTGAATTTTCATTCACTTCTGATCCAATTTCTGTTGATAGGACATCCTGCTAGATCCAAGTGAGAGTAAAGCTTCAGAAGAGGTTCCCTCATTTGAGCAGCTAGATGACAGTGAGAGTACAAGACAGAAATCGGATGCATCCGTGACTGGTTAGTGGTTTTTTATGTGTTGTGGGGCAGTAGATTATCATGTGAATAGACACCTATCATAAATACATTAGGATGAAATACACTTTTTTACGCTGTGAAGGTGAATGAAGTGCAAACAAGTGAAAAGCTACTTAGTATTCACTCTGTTGATATGCCTTTCATGTTTTTTAGAGGAAGCAAGGATTAAATGCTTACGGTGGTCCTGAAGAAGCCTGTATTCATGGGGCCAAACATTATGTACCCAACATGTTTAGAACAAAAATAGTCAACAACTTTTTTAGTATGTTAGGTGAAATTTTAATAGACTGTTGTTGGATTATTGTATTTGTATAAGTGATTTCGGCAAAGGTAGTGGGGCCCACCAGCAGAAATGCGTTTGACAGCTGCTTTTCTATTCTTCCTTAGAACGTATCTCTCTGCCACTCACTGGAACTAAACAGGAGGACTTTGGCAAGAGGAATTCTCCATCAGGGCCCTCAGCGACCACAGTTCTGGATATCATTATTCCTGTGCCAAAAGAGCAAGGTTAGCTGCTTTAATTACATAAGCATTTTCCAAAGTTGGGGGTGGGTTTTTTTTGTTTTGATTTGTTTTTTTGCGGGACTGCCTTGTGATTGATAGCTTTTGTGCAAATGCAACAATTAATTTGTATGTTGGTGGTGTAATAACGATTTGTGTATTTCTAGCAACACATAGCCCATTTTATAGTAATAAATTACTAAATTCAAATTTGGGAGCAATGAAGGAGGGGTGGCATTCCAGCAGAAAATATACTTACAGCGATATTCAGAGGAGCTAAACGTTTCCTCATGCAATAATCCTTTCAACGACTTCCTAACTCAGTGGTGCCCATCTTTCCTGTTTCATGCCCCCCTTCCAATAAGGGAATTGGTCTGTGGCCCCCCTCCCTTACTGCACATCCAAGGCTTCCTAGGCAGAGTAGCTTGGGCTGAAGGCAGAGTTGGGGGCAGAACTGGGGATGGAGAGGAGCTGGGGTGGAGCATGGAGAGAGAATAAAGGCATTAGAGCTGGGCAGGAGGGTGGGTGGAGTGGAGCTTTGTCCGAGAGGGGAGCTGGGCTGGGGGTGGAGTTGGGGACTGCTGGGCTCTAGGCAGAGCAGAAGCTGCAGCTGGAGGTGGAGTGGGCCTGGGTCCTGCTATGTCCCCGTCTCCCTGAACATTCCTCTGCAGCCTCTAGTGTCCCAGAGTTTGGGGACCACTGACCTAAATGTAGATCAGGCTGCCTGCACCCACGCCTTCCTGGGAGAAGACTCTAATGCGGGGCAAAATGAGGTGTCCCACCATAAATTTGGCTGACTAAAGCCCAGGCCTGGGAGCAATCCATTACCGTTCTCGTGACTCCATGTATATATTACTCCAGCTTTTTGGGCCTGGGATTCTCAAAAGCTCATTATTTCCAATAACTCTGCAACTCCTTGCTGTGGAACTTTTTTCCTTGCCCTTTTGTGGTTTGCATTATGGAAAAAGGACTGTGTTCATGACTTAAACTAGATGCTGTACCCTGTATTCATTTTATCTGTACTGGACTTATATTTGATACCTTCAAAAGAAATAATGCTATGAAACAGTGGTCCAGCAGGGTTAGTTATTGTTAGCCAGCATGAAGAGGCAAAATCCCTTATTATGAATAGACCATAAAGTGTGGATCCGTATTCAAAGTGTATTTTTAGAGTTTATTGCTTTATTTGAGAGGTGTTGGTGAGTACTTGGAATTGCCCACCCACCTCAATCTCTTTTTAAAATGCATGCATTAAATTTGAGTAGTTTAAATGTCACTTCATACTTGATTCCATCACATTCTTGTTCTTTGAGTCTAATTGGCTGGAGAGGGGGAAACAAACAACTTCTCGGAAATGCTATTTCAACTGTGATTTTGGTGGGATGGGGGCTTAGTAACACAGTATTTTGGGATTGGTTTAAAAAACATTTGTGGGACTGCAGACTAACTCCTTAACAGAACTACTGGCTGCTAACTTGTTGCCTCAGGTAAAAGATTAGAAATTCTAAATAAATTTATTTCCTTCCCTTCAGCCATCCTGCACAGTTAGGTATATTAATAATCAATCCCAAATGGTTAAACTGAACATTTCACCGAGTCATTGTATCTCGCGAGAATGACAAATGTAAAAAAAGTAAAATTTGTTTGTTCCCTCCAGGCAATGCTGTGACTGCAGTATCAGATGGCTGTAAAGTCAGTAATTTTCTACCTGTAAAACCTATTCGCCAAATAACCAAAGTTCAGTTACGATCTCCAAGGACAAAACCAGTTATTCGTCCCGTGAGTTTACCTGTAGATCGAATACTTCCTCCATGTGTTTTGAATGAGAGAAACTCAGAAAATGCAGGAGTTTTAAGTCCAGAAAAGCTTGGCAGGAATCCTACCATTGAAGAGGTTTCAGAGACAAAGGCACTTCCTGCTGTTAATGCCTGTTGCAGACTTTCTTGTTACGACACACAGACCCTGAGAAAAGCTTGGGACAAACAGTATAAACAATACGATATGACTGCCAGGACAGCAATGATTATCACCAGTATACCCCAGGAGAATCGAACACACGAGAGTGGGAATGCATCTTCATCCTATAGCATTGGTAACAATGCAGTGAGTGCCATACTTCCCAATAAGCCATATACCAGACCTGTCAGATCTGTGAGGATGACAACGGAGGGGAATGGTCCAGATTCTAATCCTCTTGCTCCTTTCAGACAGCCAAGAACTTTGCAGCCACCACCAGGAACATTTTATAAACCACCTTCTAATAATAAAGCTAAGCAAAATGAGGAAGGTACTGCTCCTAACGCTTGTGCAGCAGCCAGTGCCAGCTCTGTTCTTGCCCAGGATAACACTGTGAAAGTAGCTAGGAACTCTGGACTTGCATCAGGTGCTCCTGGACAGCATACAGATCAACAGAAAATGAGCTCAGAAGATCTTTATCCACTAGACCTCTTGCCCACCTATAAAAGACTAAGACCAAAACGTGTACAGGAATTAGAACACAGGGAAGCTCACTTTGTATAAGGCAACAAATACTTCCTGGAACATTAATACAATTTGCTGTATATTGTCGGTATAAATTGACGACTCCACTTTTGTGCCATATTGGAAATACACACACAACACAACATAACATTTTCAAAATGGGGGCTGAAACTGTAAAGGAAGTTGAATTTTTTTTAATTCTGTAAATTTTCATGAAGGTCTATTTAAATACATTCCCAATGTAGATGGGACTAATAGGAGGTGCACTTGGTAAGACACTGAGCTTCAGTTCCCTGTGTGGAATTAATTATTTATAGAGAAATGATTGCTCTTGCGTGCAGCAATGGAAGGAGCCATGTTTCAGCATAAATTGTATAGTGAAAATTGAGAGTTTGATACTCACCTGTTTAAGCATAAACCAAAGCTTGTGCTTTGCTCTGTAAAAGTTTCTATTCAGTTTTCAAGCTTTGCTCTTGAATAGATTACATAATGGCCAACCGGGCCTATAATTGTGTATCATATATGTATATTTTATGCCAATATGTTCATCTGTTCCCAGTTTTCTGTGTTGTCACTTTAATGTTATTTGTAAAGAAAGATGCACTTATTAAGCTGTACTAGTCAAAACTAGAAATAACTTCATATCCAGTTACAGGTGGTATAATGTAGTAAATGGATCAAATGAACACAAGTTCAGATGACCTTCAGGTGCGTAACTGTTGCAGTTGTTCCCAATACGAAACAGCCAGTGCTTTCCCTTGCTGTAGATCAGTTTCACTTTTTGCCTCATGTGATGGAAATGAAGAATATGTAGTTTTGAGATATGATGAAATAGGTGAAAATAACCACACACAAAAATCAGCATTAATAGGTGCATCTAATGGTTTTTCACTTTGTATTAAATGTTTTATATGTACACTGTTATATTTGCTTAAAAAATATATTAACTTGTTAACGTTTTGCCGATTCCATGGTTTCTATAATATCTTGCTTTCTTCTGAGTTATTAAAATACAGACTCTTGGTGTTTACTAGGATTTAGTATTAATATGCTCTCTACTGAAATATTTCCATATTTCATTTTGAAAAAAAGGAGTCGTTTTTGTTCATACTTTAAGAAACTAAAGGTTTCATCCAACTTCCCTTCTAGAAAACAAAACAAAAATAAACCCTGACACTACAATCAATGGCCTTATCCTGAACTTAGTTTCTGGAAGAGAAATGCTAGATTCTCAGAGCTGAAATTCTAGCTTCCCAAGGAAGTATGACGTGCATTTACAAAAATTATGCAATCTCTGGGCAGGTCTGAGATGTCCAGAATTTTTCTTTCATTTGAGCACATAGCTCAAAAGGAAGTAGAGTAATTTACGTGAGAACCTGGCTGGTAGCAAAATCTATGGTTGTGTCTTCACTTAGAAAGCTAAGTCGACTGTAGTAAGTTGCCTTTATTAAGTTGAATTCAAGTTAATCGTACCAAGTCGACGTAGAGAGGCTACACTACACTCCCAAGTCAATCTAAGGCACGCTTCATCAAGTCGACGTAGAGAGTCTACACTAGACTCTTTAAGTTGACTTGGGAGTGTTGGAGTGGTGCATCGTGGGAAGTGTGGCAGCAGAGAAGGTCTCCTGTCCTCCAGCCACGCCCCAAAACAAGAAGTGGGCTCGGCCCCTTCCCATTGTGCCTGGAGCCTCGGACCCTGAGCAAGTCATGGATCTGCCCCTGTTCCTGCACTTTGTCAGCCAGCTGAGCGACATTTGCCAGCTAGTGATAAGGCTTCTTTGGGTGTGGAGCAGGTCTGTCGGGCGACACGCCAGCGCGGAGGAAGATGACAGCCTGTGCCCCGCCCAGCTGCCCCAGCAACCTGCCGTGGGCACTGCACCGAGCACCATGCCTCGTCGCCTCCGGGCGCAGGAGGCCCACAGCAACTGGTAGGAGCGGATCATCCTCACCACCTGGGACGACAACCTGTGGCTGCAGAGCTTTAGGATGAGCAAATGGACCTTCCTCGAGCTCATCCGCAAGCTCACCCCGGTTCTGCAACGCAGAGACACCCAACTCTGATCCACCCTGCCTGTAGACAAATGAGTGGCCGTCACCCTGTGGAAGCTGGCAACCCCGGACTCCGACCGCTCCATGGCCCAGCAGTTTGGAATCGGGAAGGACACCATGGGGACCGCCCTCATGCAGGTCTGCAGGGCAATCAACCGGATCCTGCTAGCCCACCTTGTCACCCCGGGCAACCTGCACAAACTCCTCGCTGGTCTCGCCCGACTCGGCTTCCCCAACTGTGTGGGCATTGTGGATACCACCCACATCCTCATCCGAGCCCCAGAACACCGCACCAGGGACTATGTCAACTGCCAGGTGTATTACTCCGTGGTCCTGCAGGTCCTCATGGACCACTGCAGAATCTTCCAGAACATCTATGTGGGCTGCCCGGGGAAGGCGCATGATGCACGGATCCTGCGCAACGCCACCCTATATAGGCACATGCAGGCGGGCACCTTCTTCCACAACCACGCCACCACCATTGGGGATGAGCAGGTGCCAGTCCTGATCCTTGGGGATGCCCCCTACTCCTTGCTCCCCTGGCTGATGATGATTCCATGCACGGGCCGCATGGATGCCAGCAAGGCCCTCTTCAATCAACTGGTGCTGCAGCGTCGTCGAGCGGTGCCTTCGGCTGTCTGAAGGCCCACTGGAGGGCCCTCCTGCAGCTCGGCAAGAGCAACCTCCCGGTGGTCATCAGCACATGCTATTGCCTGCACAATCTCTGAGAGCTGCAGAGGGAAAGGTTCCCCTGCGTCTGGGAAGCCAAAGCCAAGTAGCTCGCTGTGCAGTGCGAGCAGCCTGACACCCTGCCCCAGACTCAGTGGGGCCAGCAGCAAGCACAGCTCATCTGGGATGTGCTGAGGGCCCACTTCGACAGCAAGGAGCACTGAGGGGCGGGCCTGCTACCAGGCCCCATCACCTCCACCACCCACCCATGCCTGCCCCCCACTCCCACGCACCCATCTCCCTCCTGTCCCCACACCAATAAAAAGCACGATACACTGTATAAAAGTGTTCAAGTGTTTATTCAGAGGGGGAAATAGGGGTTGGGAGCTGCGGGGGTTGGGAGGTTTGGGGGGAGTGAAAAAGGTTGGGGGAGTAAGGGGGTTGGGGGGGAGTGAAGAGGGTTGAAAGAGAAGTACCAGTTTGACAATTCCAATCAGCGGTTGGCCGAGTCTGATGATCTTTCTCTGGTAACAGGCTGTACCAGATGCTTCTGAGATGTAGGGTCGTCATAATGCACATAAATGTATAATAGTATACCAGGTGGGTCTCCGAACTCCTGCCTTTTTATTCCCTGAAGTTTCGTCTTTATTATTGTCGGTTGATTACATCACACCATGCGTGTATATATACGCAGCTCCAGTGTCCTACTCCCAGCTCACACTTCCATGCTGTTTGAACACATGAAATCTGAACTCGCTCATACCACTACCCCAGATAACATAAATGAACATCTCCAAGTGTCTCTACATTGCTCCCATCAGGCGTTCATATTGCAGCACTAATAGACATTTACTAGGGTTTAGTGTTCACTTATGACCTATCATTTTGAAATCTAGCAGAGTTTTTGGTTTCAAACCCTTTTCCTTATATGAAATAAGGGCATTAGTTCTCTGTCCTCTTGACAAAATATGGACAACTATTTCTCTATTTCACTCATATTGCCACAAAGTGGAGAGTCATTGGCCCAAATTCTGTACTAATACATGTTTCTCGTAGCCCTACTGGAAATGATATCCAATGAGAGTACGGTGTTCACTCTGGAAGGTACTATAACAAAGTTCAAAATCACCTGCTAACCCTCATGGAATGGTAGAACATCCCTTAACACACCTCCCCCTCGCCCCCCGGAGGTAATGTCAGAGTCCAGCTACTCAACAGCTGGAGACTTATGAAGATCTAAGAACCCTGAACTCCCTTCTTGGTAGGAAATGGCTTTCCAGAACTAGCCTAGCCATTTTAATGAAATCTGATACTTTCTGTGCAGCCAGTATGAGGAATGCAGGGTGAGTTTATCAGTATGACTGCGCAGTCTCCTGGGATAGATTTGTGATAGCATTTTGCAGGGCTGAGCTAGCGCTAAGCTGTAATATAAAACTGCTTTGTTATTTACATTCATTTGTGTAAATTCATTTCCCTTTAAAAAATAAAGCGGTTGTTTAAATGTTCTTTAAAGTTCTGGGACTAATTTCTGTTCACATTTTATTCTCTATGAAAATACAACCGTCATAAACTGGTTCAGCTTTTTGTTTAAAATTACATCTTGAAAATCACTTTCCCCTTTTGTGTAATAAAATCTCGTAGGCTAGGGTTCATCTGGTTAAAAAAATAAAATTATCTATTGTTTGTGTAACAGTAGTGCTTAGCAGGGCCAACTGAGATGGAAGCTCAGTTGTGCTAGAAAGTCCTTGCCTTAAAGAGCTTAATATCTAAACAGGCAAGAGAGGGTGGGAGGGGAAACAGATGCATAGAGGTGAAGTGACTTCCCCAAGGTCATGAAGCCAGTCTGCAGCAGAGTGAGGAATAGAACCCAGCCCTGCAGGCTCCTGGTCCCCTAGACCAGTGTTTTTTAACCAGTGAGTCATGACCCCAGAGGGGGGTCACAAAAAACCATCAGGGGATTATGAAGTGTTGAAAAAGTATCATAATCTAAAGCCAACAAATTCTCACTCTCTGCACACACTCACCCTGCAAGCTCCAGTATTTTTCTGTCAGCTTCTCAAGATCCACCCCACCCGTTAGTTCTACACACTGATCATTGTTAGCCCTGATACATTTTTGCTTGTAAAGTCCATAAATGAGGGGGAGATTGTGACAAATTTTGACCACCCTGAATAGATTGAGACACTGCCCTAGATCACATTACCACTGACAAAATTTTTGAGTTTGTTTTTAACTGGAGATACTTACTTCATATAGGATTTCTTTAGGGTTTAATCTCTTAATATAGGAACTTCTATTTAGAGCACATTCAACACAATTAAGAGATTATCCTAATGACTGAAGTGCCTTTGCAATATTACCACAAGCTTGCCAAGTGCGAAAGTGCTTGGGGTCAATCAAAGTGCTTATATCCTATGGACAAGCCTGTTGGCCAAGATAGGCTTTCCGTGTGGCAGTTCTGCATGATAATTATATTCTCTCTAGTTCCACTACCCTTACCCAGTCCCCCTGGAGTTTTGGTAAGGTACTGATTTCCATAACTTCTGACCTAATTAGTCATGACAATTGTTCTGCCGGAGTCCCTAATGCGCCTGGAGCCGTACTCCTGATGCCCTTGTTTCAGGTCACAAGGAAAGTCTCACGGAAGGCTCCGCTTTCTTGTGCAGACTCCACAGAATGTGTACAGTGCACATCATATGTTTGTTTTTTTCTGTAGCGGTGCTTACGCTCTCAGACAGAGTTGTTCCACATCGAGCTAGGGATTAAAACAATCTCCTTACAACGGAGCTGTGTTATTCTGTATGTGGTCACTGCCCCATAGAGATGTATTCCTTTGCAGCCATGCTGAACTTTTCTTCAGAAACCTTTTAATGCCCTTTAGCAGGGCAAAGCTCCCATGCCTCTTCTTCCTACATGAGGTAAGTTGGTGACTTCATTGTTACTAGTTGAATCCTGGCTTTTGAGGTTGTTGTTTTTTTTGTTTGTTTGTTTGTTTTTTTGGCAAATCCATGAATTCCTTAGTGTTTGTAATCTGGCTAAAGGGTGATTGAACCAATTTGAATGCTGACTTCACGTACGCTGTAAAGCACTCTTAATGTGGTAAGGAAAATGAAGCAAATCAATTCAGTGTTCAATGGCAAAAGCTTTTTGAGTATTGCAATTAATGAGATGTTGCTTCTTATATAGAAATGAAAACAAAAAAATCAAAGAGGGTAATACCCTCACAACCCCAGGAGGAGGTTGTAGAAACCAACTTGACTTTACAAAGGTTCGTTTCTCAGTGCAAATGTTGCTTTGGGGTCCATTTCTGTGATGGTCATACAAAGAAACCTAGAAAAACCTTAATGTCTGTGACATTAAACGAGATGAAAGCTCTTGCTCTTCAAAGGCATTGAAAGTCAGCAGTGCTAAACAATGGGGCAAATCCTGCTTGCTTTCTGCGCACAAAAAGCAACTGGCCAGAATGGTGGTATTCTTGTATAAAATCAGGGTTTGTCTGTAAGTGAAGAACACACACTTTATGCACACGGAGTGTATGCTTTGGACTTGTTTTACAAGTTCGTACCCCATCCATATATGGATCCTCTATATGGCCTAATTCTCTGAGTGATGTTGAAGGAAGAATCAGTTTGCGGTGCTTAGCTTGTGCGTGTTATGACATGCAGTGGATTCAGTATTACTCTTGATTGCTCTGTGACTCTAAAGGCTGGTCTATGCTACAGAGTTTTGCCGACTAAAAGCTGATTTCAATCAACAAAACAGTGGAGGTGTACTCAGTGAAATGCTCCTCCCACTGATGTAACTGCTGGAGCTAGAGTGACCAGATAGCAAGTGTGAAAAATCAGGACGGGGGGGGGGGGGTTTAATAGGCACCTATGTGAGACAGCTCCCAAAATCAGGTCTGTCCCTAATGAAATTGGGACATCTGGTCACCCCAGCTGGAGCTATGAAATTCACAAGGAAGTCGATTTAAAGCCTAGCTACCACCCACTTTCCTGAAGAGCTGAGCAGCTGGACCCTGCTCCACTCTGGGACTGGGGTGAGAAGCTGTGGGAGTCTGGACCTTACTCCCAGCTGAGAGCAAAGCCTGGGAGGTTTGGCCACGCTCCCAGTGGGAAACAGGAAAGGGAGCCAGGGTAGCCATGCCAATTTCACAACTGAGCCAAAATTGATAAGGCTGCCAGGCTAACAGGGGTGCCACTCCCTGGGTCTGAGAAGACCCAGGTGACTTCCCATGGCTCCCAGTGAGGAAATGGCAGTGGTGGGGGTGGCCTCCTGGGAGCCCAAGAAGTCTGTGGAATAGCCAGTTTCCTGCCAGGGAGCTGCCAGTGGCTCTGAGAGACCAGGCTTTCACCTTCCCCTTCCCCTCTTAGGGCAGAGGAAGCGCTCCTGGTGAGGATGTGCATCACCAACTCAAGGAGGGTAGTGTGGAGATCAGTCACTGCTGTAATTAATTGCAATGCACAGCTATATGTCTACTAACATAGATCGACTTATCTTTGTAGTGTAGACAAGGCCTAAGACTTGTGCCTTTAAAAGGAAGTTTCCATGGCACTTTCCTTCTCTTTACTGATTTCATCTTAATGATCCCTTCACATGTTATATCAGCAACAATGTGCACAGTATAGTCCCCACAAGCTTCCCTGTTCTCACTTTCCCTTTCCTTACTCTCCTTTCTTTTCTCTGTGTTTCCTTTCACCCAACTCCATTTCCCTCTAATGCCCTCTCTGATCCAGCCTGCCACAACTTCATCTTCTCCTCCTTCATGTTGCTACTTATGCACTTCTTCGAGGTCTAGGAAACATCCCAACCCACCCCAAGGAAGTATTCACAAAATACATAAACATATCCTAAATTGAAAAAGACAAAATGAATGACACAAAATTCAAGGAATTTATGAAACTAATAAGACACATCACCTCTCCATCACTTCCTTCGTGTTGCGTCCTGTCCTCATCTATGTATTGTCCATTTAGATTGTAAACCCTTTTTCTTATCTATAAAGTGTCCAGCATATGTATGGTACAATATAAATAATGATGTGGATATTTGGATTCTTAAATGTTAATCTGTGGTGTTAGACAATGGATTAATGACCTGCTGTGAGTCAAGGGAATGGAATGGATTCTAATTCACTCAGTGTCTGAAAACCGATCAGAACACAAAGGGCAGATCTGAGCTGAAGCCCAAACTGCCTTGATGCCGTAGGTTTTGCAGGGATGTACAACTCATATGCTAAAGCTCAGTCCTCAGGATTGGATTAGACTAGAACAAATTCCTAGTATTAAAGGGAATTTTTAAAACTAAAAAGATTTTCTGATTGTACTTTCATGTCTTAATCCGTTTAGAAGATGGGAGGTTCAATCTGGATGATGTAGGGGGCCATACTGCACCGAGGTATCTGTCCAGGCCCAGCTGCAGGGAAAATGGCTCCTATATGGGTCATTTTTACAGAGATGAAAATAGTCTTTATTCATCATGTCCCTACCTTTTGCATTCATCTGTCCCATGTAATGTTAATATAGGTTGTACTTGATTTGGCCTAGGGAGGAAAAAGGACAAATTTCTATGTGGGTGCCCTTCCCCTGTGCTGGAAAACCTCTAGGCTGGTTAAGAGTCTCAAAGGAGTTTAAAAGCAGTTAGTTGGGTTCTAACTCCCTTAAACTGCTTTAGAAGCCCCAGCTCCAGAGAGCACAGTAAGTTAGAATTGGCATGTATATACCTTTTCACCTATACATCTTAGCTCAGCAAAATATGCACGTTCTTATTAAAATGTGGGTCTAGATCTGGGGGGATCTGGACAAGACAAGATGACATATATAGCGAGTAATTGTATGAACGATAAAAAAAGTGGTATTGTCTAATTGTATAGAACACTGGCCTTCTTTGTTCCACTACCACACAGAGGGGCTATATTAGCTACAGTACTAACATGAGATTGTGCAACACTCGCTCAAGTTTTTCTAAGTTCTCCCCCCCCCCCCCCCCCCCCTGCTTGTTCTTATCTTAAAAACAACAGGGGTGTGAACTCTTGTCTTCCCTAGCTTTGCTGGAAGGCTTTCTTAAATTGTTCAGGCCCATGGCACATATGGAAATTTTCTTTTGCAGGTTGGAGGAATAGGAGTCCCAGTAATACGCTGCCATTTTAAAATAGCTTTTCTATTTAAAATGCAGCATGTCCGGAATACCTAATTGTGTGGGGTGGTGTAAGGGTGTTACTGGTGCTCAGGGTGACCATCGCGGCTTTGTCATTTGTACAGTAAGTCATTTACTTGTGGCTTGTAATTTGTACGGTAAATCATGTGGCCACCCCAAATTTATGTATGTAGTCATGGAGAGCTTTGCACCATCCTCGATTAAAAATAGCACATGGTCTATCTCAAATATGCATTTACATTATGTATATTTACTATATTCTGATATTTACTTTGTGAAATATCTTATTTACTAGCCTCAGTTAAGGATGGGCTGGAAATCCTTAGAGTGATAAAATGCTGATTCTAATGGGGCTAACTAAGAACTTTTATTCAAACCCAAGGTCCTACAAATTTGAGTTTGTCAATCCCTCTGTGTACTGAAAAGCTCCACAAAAACATTTCATGTTCATTCTCACAAATCCCACACTTCGCACAGAGCAGAAGTAGGTCATAGCCACAGCCTAAGCAAGGGAACTAACTGGAAGGCAAATTCACTCCACCTTCCAATGTGACATATTATCTAATTGGGGCGATTACAGTTGAATTTAATCCGTTAAACAGATGTAGCCCTCTACTGAGGCATGCATAGCAATGAGTGCCTCCTTTCTCAGAACAACTGACTCCTGGTGACAGAGTTTGTGAGTTTGTTGAATGTGTGACATGGTGGATTGTTGACAGCCTCGGAGGCTGAAGTCCT
This sequence comes from Pelusios castaneus, assembly GCA_007922175.1. Taxonomy (NCBI): domain Eukaryota; kingdom Metazoa; phylum Chordata; order Testudines; family Pelomedusidae; genus Pelusios; species Pelusios castaneus. The sequence continues at coordinate 3,557,915 of ML685795.1, read as the reverse complement.
CTACTTATCCACAGAACAGGTGCAGCATAGCCAGAAACCGTGCAAGCTCCTCCATTCTGCACTGCCAGAGTGCCTTGAACCTGGCCTGAACAGACTTCTGACTCCAGGCCTTGTTTTACCCTTTATCCCTCTGCTGAGACTACTGCAAGGGTGCATACTTGTAATTTGAACACCTGTCTGACAGAAGTGAACCAAAACATCCAATCCCAGGTGTCCCCAAATGGCTGTCCAATCACAATGGCTTGTTCATTTCTGAAATAGGGCACAACTTGAGCTACATCTACACATTGGCACTGAGAGTCTGGGATAGCACCTGAGTAAGCACTGAGGGTCCAATGGGTCAGTAACAGCAGCCATGATGTTGTGGGCAGGGGGTTGTCCAGCATCCACCCTCTGTTAAAGTTAGATGGTGCCATGGTTCCTGGCACAATTCCATGATGCAGGGTGGTGAAGCACTGGAATGAGTTACCTAAGGAGGTGATGGAATCTCCATCCTTAGCGCTTGACAAAGCCCAGGCTGGGAGGAATTAGTTGGGATTGGTTTTGCTTTGAGCAGTGGGGATGAACTAAATGACCTCTGAGGTCCCTTCTGACCTTAATCTTCTATGACTCTATGGAAGAGCCTGTGGGAGGTTGTGAAAAGCCTTTTGAGAGCCCAGTAACAATTTAAGAAAAAAGGCAAAACTCCCCATTTCTAAGTCCTTTTCTCTCTTTCTGGCAGAGCACTCAGGTGTCAGTCGTTATTCCAGCATGAAATGCTTCACCTGGAGCTTTTGAACAACAGGAACGAGGCTGAAGCAGTGGAGTAGGTTGTGAGTTGACCTTATTAAGTCGACTTAGAGAGTCTACACTAGACTCTCTAAGTCAACTGGCTAGGTAGATAGAGAGCCACAGCTTCCTTGTCCCTTGGGGGAGCCCCTTATCCCCGGTGGAGCCATAGCTCCCTTATACCGGGCTCCCCCTAGCCCTAGGATGACCTAAGGCATTTAGGTCGACTTAGGGCTACTCCCCGTCTACGCTGGCTTAAGTCAACTTAATAAAGTCAACTTAACGCTTAAGTCGACCAAAAACTAGGTGTTAAGTCGACTTAAGCTTTCCTTAAGTCGACTTAAGGAACTGCTTAAGGTGCCTTAATAAAAGCCCAAGGTGGGCGGGGAGTAGTTTAGGTCAACTTAAGCCTCCTTATGTCAACCTAACTTGTAAGTGAAAACGGACCTGACACAGTTCACCACTGAGCTACTTGAATACACCTCTGTGGAGCTCTGAGTCAGAACACAGATAACAAGCATCTTCCCTTAGAACTCTGTGTTGGCAAGAGAGAAGTTGATCCAATAAAAGATATTACCTCAGCCTCCTCTTTCTATAATCCTGGGACCAACTCGTCTACAAATACACGGGAGTCAGCTTCCTGTCAGCCTGCTGTCATGTATTTTAAATGAGCTTGTAGCTGGTTTATGAAAGAAATGTTGGTAACTTTAAAATCTAGGGGGAAAGTAGGTCAGAGAGCGCACTTCCTCAGCCTGCAGAGAGAGACATTGGCTCTTTCCACCCACATTATGAGGCCACTACTTTAACTCTTCCTGTCCCTTCCTCGAGAGGGTGATGGACCATGAGGAAATTGAAAGGCTGATAGAGAGGACAAGCTGATTTACCCTAGAGATATTTCTGGAAAGCATTGAGTGTCAAATCTGAGAAATATGGTGGCACAATGGGGAAAAAAACTGAGGGATAAAGAACTGGTCTGGAGTCCTTAGCAAGAGTTTAGGGCAAGAAACAGAGATGAGTTCTAAGAGTACACATTCACCCAATGTGTCAACTAGATTTAATTTCCTTCATGGACAATTGAATCTACAAATTACTGAGACTGGACTTCAAGAGGATTTGGTTTATCCAGAACAGGAGAGTTAAACATGTGGCCTGCAGGTCACTAACCTCTTCCATCCGGCCTGTGACTGCACTTGGCGGTACCACACTGTCTCCCTAACAGAGAGTGAGGCTTTGTATACCCAGCACTCCATGGAGCTGCAAGAGCATCAGGTCTCATGATCTCACAGAGCAGTGGGTATGCAAGACTGCTGTCTTTGGGTGTTTCCATACTGGCAAGTTAGGTCGACTTAAGGACACTTAAATCGACCTAAACAAAGCTGTGTCCACACTGGGCTTTTCTTAAGTCGACTTAATAACACCTACTTTTAGGTCGACTTAAGCCTTAAATCGACTCCTTAAGTTGACTTAAGGCCAGTGTAGATGGGGATTAATGCTAAGTCGACTTTATTAAGTCGACTTAAAGCCAATATGACGGCTATCTCTGCTGTTAAGTCAACTTAACAAAGTCAACTTAAAGTGTAGTCAGTTTAAGTCGGTTTAATGAGGTCAACTTTGTCGACTTACAATTGACCTTGTTAAGTCAATTTAACAAAGTCGACTTAACTTTGTAAGTGTAGACATAGCCTTTGAGACCACACTCTCTCCATAACAGAGAGAGAGAGAGAGAGAGTGTGGTATTGCGGATCACAGTCTCGGATACACAGCCCTCCGCGATGCTGCGAGAGTGCCTTAGTATTTCGATTTATGGTATTACAGCATACTTGAAGTACATTTAAGTCAAATCTGGCCCACCATAGCAAATGAGTTTGATACTCCTGATCTAGAGAATCTACAAAATTCCCACAAGACAATAAGGTTGTAATGGAAGAAGGTGGGACTTGTGCCAGTTTATCAGACCCTAGAGCTCAGAAAAAGTGTTGAAAGGTGCATGGACTGATGAGATTTTGACATAAGGGCTAAGATCCTCTCTTCACCCTGATCTGAGTCATGCCAAAGATGCATTTAGATGGAAATTTCAGGCACCTGAGGCAGTTTGCTGTTTAAGTGCTGCGGAGTGGTAACTTTGTGGGGAAGAGGAATTTCTCATATCTACAGAACAAGTAAACTGTTGGTAAGCAAATGAAGATGAAGAAATATGAAGGTGAAGAAACTCCTAGAGCAGAGTTGAGCACGCTGTAGTTATTCTTTTAAATTCTCAGTAGTTGCTGTATGGCTTAGCCTGGGAAATACTGGTCCACTTTTGACAATGTGAAATTGTTGATAGTGTAATGTTTTACAGGGGGTCCCCTGCTAACCATTTAGCTCCTGTACCTGAAAAAGTGTCTTTACTACTTGGCTCCAGGATGAGATAAGGGAAAGTCATTGCTTATTGCTTAGGAGCTGGTTGAGATACTGTAATTCTTGTACATAATATCCTTAAATCTTTCCTAGACCATGCTATTGCAGCTCTTAGTTGAAGTATAGAAATTTCATCACTTGTCATTGCCTTCACCAATAATATGACAGGGCTTCTACTCTACAAGAGCCCAACAAAGAAAACTGAGCATGTTATTTTTTTATTTTCCTGTAAGCAGGAACTTTGGAAAAGACTTCCCACGCCAATAGTCTTGTGACAGAACCATTTTGTTTTTCTTGGCCCTTATGCCCAGACCCCTGAAAGGGAGATCGCTTCCTGTAAAAGGAAAATTAGCAAAGTCCAAATAAACATACGCAATGTATCTAGCTCATGTCCTGTGTGGACATGAGTTTCAAGAGGAAGCTAAATGCCATTCTAAATAGTAAGTAATAATGGACATTTTGCATTAGCTTTTTATTAAAAACTGAATTGCCCCCCACAAACAAACAAAAAAAATCAACAATGCAACCTTTAACATGCTGGAAAATTTTATTTCTTCTAGTATCCATTATTGGAAGCTGACATTTCAAACTGATAATTAATACAACAATTTCAAATCTACACTGATCTTTCTGGCTGGCATTCAGCCTTAAAAACTAAAGTCAGATCTATAGCAAAACTAATCTCATTAGACATTCGCATATCTCTAAGCCTGTCTTCTTCAGCCATGGTTTTATTATAATGTTTTGCTCTATTTGACCTCATAGGGCTTGTGTCTTAAACTCAAAATTCACTCCTTTCTGTTGGTCTTGCCAGTCCTCCAGACAGGAAGGAATACTCAGGAGATGCCCTGGCTCAGGGTCATGCACAAGGGGGAGCAAGCAGGGGCATTGTCTCCCCCTCCTTCAGTAACCATAGGGGGGGCACAGAGCTCCTCTTCCTCCAGCGGCCCAGGTGAAAACTTTCAGCTCTTCCCAGCACTAAGTCTCTGGTGGGGATACAGAATGTGCCATTGCGAAAGCACTGGAATTTAAATTCCTGCGTGCGCGCACTCCTGCCCTGGGCTATTCCAAACAAGTGCTACTTAGATCACAGTGGTTCAGGATCTAAATTAGTGATCAACATTACTCAAAAAAGCTACAGCATTGTGAATTCACTGTTTCATTTACTATAGGTCTATCTATTCATATTTAATCAGTCTGACAAGAGAAATACTTAGTCTGCATTGGTTAATAACTTAATTGGTTAATAACATAGTAAAAGCAACCTAATTGGTTAATAATGTAGATTGGTTAATAATTAAATCGCACCATGTTTTAATACATTCTGCAAAGAGTTGCGAGACATTTTAAAAGAGCTATTTGTGGATTGAGCACCACGGTTTAAGACAAGTATCATGATTCTAAACTAAAGCCATCCTGTTGCAGAATTTGAGGTCTGGCCCTCTCCTTATATCACTAAGAATTTTTCCTATTCCAGGGTCTTAATCTCAGCCTGTATCATGATAATACTCTAAATAGGCCAAGTTCAGGGCAATCTAGCAACCACACTTTTTTGCAGAGGAAATTGAAGTTCTTCCTTTTGTAAAACCATCACTAATGATGTTGCTTTGGAATCCAAAAGACCTTCCTCCTCTATCTTCAGAAAAACTAGAGAAAATGTGATTTAAAGCTGATTGTGATTTTCCTTCTTTTGTTTTCTCTCAGAACTATTTTGAGTATTAACGTTGGAAAGAAAAGTTTAGCGGTTTATTTTAGGCCAAGATGAAAAGTCCCTTGAAATTCTTCTTTTAATTCTATGAGTAGACGCTTAACACTGGTCACTTTAACAATTCAGTGGTTTGTTCCTGTCTTAATAATGCATTCCTTTGGGAATTCCCACATGGTAATTAGCTTGTCCCTTGTTAATGAGTCCCTCCCCATATAAAGCATGCTTGTATTATGACGCCCTCCCACTGTCAGCTAGCCTAAATAGCAAATTAAACTTCTAAGCAGGGTCTGGATACCCCCATTTACTGCCCTCTCTCTTCCTCAGGATGATTCCTGCTGCTGGAAATCTCTGAGAGATTCAGAACACAGTGGCAAAGATATCTAGGTCTCCCAGAGCGAATGTAATTGTCCTGTGTGGCAGTCCTCACACTGCTTATGTTCTTGTATTGCCAGTTCCTGTCACTGACAATAGCAAGGTAGAATACTGTACACAGGTACAATGTGCCTTATTTGGCAAGGAACCGGCTAATGACTATGTGTACTATTAGGAAATTTCTCATTGAGACATAAACAATCTGATGAATGGCTCTGCTAATGAAGTCAGAAGGAGGAATAGTATTGTGGGAGACTGTATGTAGGGATCATTGCTAGGACATGGTGTGTATAGGCATAAACACAGAGTCTTGAATTCCTTTCCCTAGTTGTTGTACAAGGCCTATGGAGCAGCTTCTCCCTGGGGCTTGGGGAGCTAGAACAGGCACAGAGAATTCCCACCTTACTGGGCTCTCTTGCTGGGTAAAGATTTTCTGGCAGATGCCTATTTGCAGCACATGTCAGACCTTGACCCTTGTACTCAGCATGTTTCTCCTTCATTTTTTAATAGTGAGTGCTTTGACTGGTCTTTCGCTCTGGATGGGGAACTTCATGGATATTCTGTTGAATCATAGACACTGCCCATACTAACAACTTCCAAGTACAGTTGTTTTTCCTCTCTATATATTCTCTCATCTTATGCATTTCTAGTTGAAATTATGTAATGGCAATTTCAAGTATGTTACTACTAGAGCTGTCATCAGTGAAGATCTCGGATCCTCTTTCTGTCTGAGAATGCTATTGTATTGCCAGTCGGCCTGTTTATACACAGAATGTGCAGTCACTAGTGGTGTTGCAAAATTGACTTTATCTACTTGTTGATGATCAGCTTTATCTCCTGTCACCATGTCCCTTTCAACAGCTGATTGTTCAGAAAGGCTCCTGAATGATGTGCATATAATAGTGTCTCCAGAGGTACTGGAGGTACCTTTTTCCAAATCTGGATGATGAAGAGGAAAAAGGACCATTCAGCAGTGAATTTGCACATTACATCATGAGTGCACAGTGTAGCTTTTGAAAATAAATCAGGATTGTCCTCATTATGCCAGATTCTCAGCTCTGCTGAAATGGATATCTCTGTGTCCACATCCTCTTGTCTGCAGAATTCTGCTTAGTTAGTAGGTAGCTGGCTGCTTTTCACCTGAACATGGGTGACAAGATTTATCTATATTCATGAAGAAGTTTTCTTGTTCACCTGCATTCAATATTTTGTTCTTTTGTAACTCTATTAAATCTCCTTCCCTTTCCAGAGTCCAAATTAATGTCCTCCCTAGGTTCAAGCAGCTTTGTGTTGGGATTGGCCTAAACTACACCAGCAACATGAAGGGAAATGCCCTTTGAATACTGAACCTTCCTCTCATTCAGGGTGTAAGCAGAATGATGCCTGTTTTGGGTCTTCAATATAACAACACCCATTATGAAGCTTTCTTTTCTTCAGCTGCAGCATTATTATAACATTCAGCAACTGTTTGTGTGAATAACTGGAAAAAAAATAAACTTGTTTTGGGCCAAATTAAATATTTCATTCAACCCAAAGCTAAACATTTTGTTTTATTTCAAAGTGGTCTGATTCCTTTTTATTTGGTTTACTTGTTTTAAATATAGGTACAGTTTGAAACACAAAGTTTTGACTTTGGAAAGAAAAATCCAGTTTGTTGGTTTTTGGGGGGTTTTTTTTGTTTGTTCATTTGTTTGGTTTTCTTAGCTGACCCAAAGTCACAAAGTTCTGGTCAACCTGCAACTTCATTTTTTGGTGAATAAACTATTCATCTGAAAAATTTTGTCCAGCTCTCCCCCCATATATGTTCAATTGGGTCCCTTAGCCTCTCCCCAGTTGCCTCACATCTCTAGTGATAGCACAGGTGCAAAGGTGCCTCCTTTCCAAACATCACACATAATCCATTTGCCCTCTAGTGCTGCAATAGCTTTTTATAGCCAGTCTGACTTCCTTTTGTGGTGTGTTTTTAACCTAAGCAATTAGAGGTGATGAAGTGATATAGAACCAGCGTATGAGGCTGTTAATCTACAAAGAAAGGGACCCCTCAGGCTATAGTGTTGGTAATTTTGCATGAAATGTGTTGTGGTACGGAGTTTTTCTTTTTATCTGACAGCTGATAAGCAATGCATCCAGTGTGACCTAAGTTTGGTCTTAAATAGCCTGTCCCAATCCCTTCCATGCTCAAAATGTAAAGAGAGGTAATTTCCAGCAGGTTTTTTCATGATTAGTGAGAAGTCTTCTCCCCAAGGCTGGCCTCTTTGCATCTTTGGCTGAGGTTTAAGTACTTTCTCAGGCAATTAAATATTCACCTTAAATCTTTTCCTTGAAGTGTCAAATAACTAATACTGATTTTATACCAACACCAAAATCTAACACTTCTGAAAATCTAGATATCAGAGATAACCAGATTAACCAAACATGCTGACTCATTGTCTTCTTTTTGTAGAATCAATTGACAACAAAACCTAGAAATAATACCTCTTTAAGGGTGTGTCTACACTTACAAATTAAGTTGATTTAAACTTGCTTAAATGTACTTAATTTAATCTGTGTCTACACTACAATTTCCTTAAATCGACTTAAACTGCTGCATAAGTCGATTTAAGGAAATTTAAAGTCGACTTTATAAAACCTGGTTTAAAGTCAACTTTACTGGCTAAGTTGACTTTATTGTGGACGCAGATTAGCCCTAAGTCGACTTAAAGTCGACTTAAAGGGCTCCAGGGCTCCCCCACTGCCCTCCCTGCCGTGGTGGCTGGCACAGCCACAGCCTGGCCTGCCCCCCCACAGGGCAGGACAGAGCCCTGCCCACCCTGCTCCTATGCCCTGCCAGTGTCCCTGTCCTGCTCAGCCCCCATTGTGCCCAGGTACAATGGGGCAAATGCTGAGCCCCCTGGTACTTGGCAAGGGATGTCCCCCCTGCCACCGTGGACCAGTCCCAGGTCCACCTAGCCCCTAGAAGTCAACTTAGGTGTCCAGTGTGGATGCTCTAAGTCGATTTGGCAAGGTCCCCTTTAAGTTGACTTAATTTTTGAGTGTGGACATGCTAAGTCGACTTAACAAAGTTGACTTAAAGTCGACTTTCTTAAGTCAATTTAGCAAAGTCGACTGATTTGGCCAAGTGTAGACATAGCCTTATTGATTACCCACCCATTAACACTTTACTAATAATTCTTTGGTCATTCAAATTCGATCTGGTAGACCAAAAAAAAAAAAAAAAAATAGTAGTAGTAGGTACAGGTAAAAATCCAAATGTTTTCTTCCTTTTTAGAACAGGTCCTAATGTCTGGTATGTGTAGGTCTATAAACAGATGAATACCTCCAACTTCAATATTTTTAAAATAGTGGTAATTAAAACTGAATGCACAAAAAAAGAGTATAGCATGACCTTAGAGTCAATTGTAACCTATTGAGATGATTCAGGAGTTAGTGCACTTCAGAACACAAAAAATCACTGAGGTCCTGATAATAAAGCACTATACTAGTAGAATGGCATGAACTTTGCTTACAAATCCCCTACATTGCCTACAAAACTGTTGTCCAGTATGTCTTTTTCTAAGTGAACTGAGAGCTTGCTAATCTTGGGTACTTACCATAACTAAATAGTTCACACACACATGCACAACTCTAGTCTAGAGTACACCTGTCTGTTCTTCGAATCATTACTCTGACAATGCAGAAGTTAGCCTCATAAATGATGGAACTGGTAAAAGTGGGGCATGGAGCTACTCTCTTCCAGTCCAGGGTACTAGTTGAAATGAGTAAAAAGAGATCTGTATTTTCATTTGAAAAAGATGTCCTCTTGTTTATTGACCCAGGAAAATGAGTCAGAAGAGCCTTTCTTCCAACAAGAGATAAAACCGTCTCTCATAGATCAGCAAAACACTGTGGCACTTTTAAAGACTAACAAATATATTTATTAAATTCCAAAGGGGTAGCCGTGTTAGTCTATTGTAGAAAGACAACAGAGTCCAGTGGGAGAAAGCTCATGCGATAAATAAATCTGTTAGTCTTTAAAAGTGCCACTGGACTCAAATGTATTTATTGCAAGAGCTTTCATGAGTGCACAAAAGCTCATGCAATAAATACATTTGTTAGTCTTTAAAAGTGCTACAGGACTCCTTGTTTGTTTTTCTGAACTAGACTAACATGGCTACTCGTCTGGATCCTGTAGCTCAGCATTTGTCTCTAGAGGAACGTGTATAAGGTATGATTGAAAAGCCCTGACCCCTAAAGTAAAGGGAAAGAGAGATGTAAAAAGAACTGAAACTAAAGGCAATTATTCTGCTAAGAAGTTTGTTTCAGTTATCATTTGAACCCTAGTATGAGAGATAATGATGGATGCATTCTATACTGCAGGTTTGTGGCACTGTTGATGCAGAAGAACAATAATGAGCTTCCTTAGGCAGGTCAGACTTCTGCTGTGGAAGAACTGGATGCTCCGGAAAAGGCAAAAGGTAAAAGATAAAACTTTAATCTTTGGGTTTCCGCTTTAGAGCATGATGAGAATAACATGCCCGTAGGGTAGAGGGAACCAGTGTACTGCGTAGGTTCAATAGGTCTCATCACCGATTGGTCAATGTGGAATGCCATAAAATGTATAATAGCTTCATATAAAAAACTGAAATTTTAATCATAAGTAAAATGCTGGACAAAATCACATTTTTAAAATGCCTGCGGGGGACATGAAGGTAAAAAGGAAGACATGTCCTCCTTTTGCCGGATGTCTGGTAACCCGACACGTGACGAGGAGGAGGACTGGCCGGGCCCACCCTGGAGAGTCAGGGGCCCAGCCAAAAAGTGGGGGCTGGCTACACCTCTGCTAGTATATATTACATAATATTACATATTGCTCATGTTTCAATTCCTCTAAACCAATTACCTTACAGGTACAGCCTGGTTCTCTGAGGTGCTGGGAGCCCTCTGTTCCCACTGCTTCAGCCAAAGGAAGCTGAGACAGTGAGCAGTTCCCAGGACTAGGCCCTATATTTCTAATAGAGTTGCCATATTTCAGGCTCTCAAATAGAGGACACTGCCTGGGGGGAAAGGGAGGAGATGCTGGAGGGAGCATTTGGGGGGTCTGGCGGGGTGTGTGTGTACTGGGAGAGGAGAGGGTATTTGGGAGGTGCTGGAAGGGATAGCTGCAGCCTCACACTCAGGGTGGCAGGCAGTGTCAGGCTCCCTGTCGTGGTGGCAGGAACAGGCCTGGGATGCAGCGCCAGCCTGTCGGTCAGCGCTTCCCTGAAGTGACAGGCAAATATTTAGATAGGCTCATTGATTGAAATTATTATTTCCAGCATCTGAAAATGATATTTTATAACAACCATTTTCTATCAAAGAATTAGTATTTTAAATCAAAGAATTAGTCCTGTTAAACAACAGTGGCTTTAAGTTCTCCTAATGTTCACATTTAAAGACAGGAGGGCGCTTAGAAACCAGACTGCAGCAGCCTCATTCAGCTCCTGATCTGTAGCACAGAATGGATGAACACCAAAAACTCCCACCAGTTCAGTTGCTTTCTTTAAAACAAACAAACAAATCATGATCTATCAGATGTACTGTTGGTCTGAGCACGGAGCACAGTCTCAGCCCGGAGAACTACCCTCTGCAGTAAAGTTAGCACATGCAGGATGCGATATGAAATTTCCTGGATTTTAATCACATCAGGCCGCTGCAGATGCAGCAATTTCCTTAGCTACACAGAGAAGAAAAGTGAGAACTGACTAAATAAAAGGAAATCTCCAATGTTTATTCCTTTACAAACTTGTTAAATTACCGTAAATTAGAAATCTTGTAGACAGGATTACCAATCCCAAAAAATCACTAGCTAGATCCCAGAATATCGGGAGATTGTCTTTAAAAACAATTGCTATTTTAAATAAACAAAACAATTTGCATTCTTTGTATTTGCCTTTTGGTTTTTGAGCCTTCAAGGTGCATGTTTTCAAGCTTTTCCCCACAACTACAAAGGCTAGAAACTAATTGAAAAGCTGAGATTCCAGGAGCTGGGTCTTTAAGAAATAACATCTGATATAGTGAGACTTGCAATAAACTCACAAAAACTGGCAACACAGATCACCAAGTTCTATTGGTGAAGTGGTTTGTAGGAGCAAATTTAATGGGCAGCAATGGGAGAAGTGACAAACAGATTTAATGTGGAAACAAGCAGAGTGATGGATTCATCCTACAGTCCTTAAGCACACAGGTAATGTCCATTCTGACTTCAAGGTTTGAAGGCGTTACTCTAGACCTGTGCCAGCCCTTCCATTTCGACCCTCAGCTGGTGCCGACAGTCCACTCGTGGAAAGAAGCCACCTGGAGTGGTTCCTCCTGGCAGCGTGCCTGGGGACCCCTATCCCCAGGCACACCATGGAAAGAAGTTACCTGGAGTGACTCCTTTTGGCGACGGAACACCACAGAGAGGAGCCGCTCTGGGCGGCTTTTTTACATAGTATGCCTGGGGCATGGACATGGCAGGGACCTCTGCACTGCAGCTGCCACTGAAAGAAGCCACTTGGAGTGTCTTTTGGTGGCAGGAGTGGCAATTTCTGTGGCGCCACGGAGGATGCTGAGTGCCGCTCCGAATGGTCTCGTGTGCCACTGCTGGCACGTGTGCCAGGGGTTGCCTACCCCTGCTCTAGACTATTAACGGGCACAATGGTTGCTGTATTTCCCCACAGGTGCTGCATTTCCAGTGCTGCTTTTGTTATTAATTATTTTAAACCACAAAATATTTGGCGTGAGCGTGGATGCGAAAGATGCTCTGTGGAACCTAATTTCATACCAGTGAATCTCAGATGAATTTGCAAAATTTCATGCAACATTAAAGGTGGCTTAAAGCAGATTCAACTAAGATCAGTGGAAGATGACAGGCTATTTTTATTATAAGGCTCAAAGACAATAGGCACACTAAGAATCAGGTCTGTACTGGGAAGCCTTTCAAGCCATTTCCCAGTTCTGTGACGCCACAGAAACGTTGCATTATAGTTCATGTCTCTTATTTAAGCTATATTATCCTCAGTTAGGGTTACCATACTGTCCAGTTTTTCCCACACAATCTTTTTCATCCTCCGCCCTCCATGGCTGTGTCCAGAAGAAATGTCCAGAACTTTTCTGCTCCAAACATTGTAGCTCAGAAAGATTTGTCTCTGCGCAGGAGTGCAAAATATCTTTGTCTGATGAGCCTTCAGAAATGAAAATATGAGGAGGAGATTTTCTTCCTGTTTTTTTTTTCCCATGGAAATATCAGTAATGTTAAGTCTGGTCTTTCTCGGTTTTGCTTGAGAACTCTGAGGAGCAGTGAAGGTTCTCAGCCTTTAGAGCAGACTGTTCAATCTGTAACAGAGAAATATTTTGACCCTCCCCACCTTGCTTGTACTATAAATTAAACAAAACTTTTAAATGTCATTAAAAATCACTTCCCATCTTTCAGGCGTCACATGTTTGATGAGCACAGTGGCGTAACCTTACTAGTTCTCTTGTTATCCATAAGAACATTTCAAGAAAAACAAAGTAGTCAAAACTTGATGTCTAATACCAGAAGCAAAGAGGAAACATGTTTTTCCCCCCCCATCATAAGCAAGCATAAATGAGGGTAAAGCCTTTTTTCCCCTTCTCCTAGTGTATTTGTAGAGGAATGTCTTCACTGCAGAAAGAACTGAGGTGGTCAGCATCCGGGGTTAGCCTACACCAGGTGTGAGCAGCAACACAACAAAGCGGTACCAAAGTTACTGTGTCCTCTTCGGTACAATGCTGCACCCCCCTGTGTGAGGCTCTAGGACTTCTGAGGGCATATATCCCATGGCTCTTTATGGTCAGGAAATTGAACTGCTCTAATTCTTATTCATTTCCCAATGAGCTGTGGGACAGCTTGTCTCTCTGTCTGAGCCCACACAGGGAAATGTGGGAAAGCATTAGAGGATCGTCCTCACTCAAGTGCTTTTTATTAGCTGGCGTTACCAAACTGCGTGAAAGCAACACCTAGATTTTAGCCTATAGAGAGAGAGTTGCCAATTAGCTGGGGTTCAGAGGTTTTTGCATGTGGACAGAAGGAGATTAGAGACAACCACACCCATGTAACAACCTGGGAGAACCTTGCACTGAAGACATATCCTAGGAGCCTGTCTAATTCTTCTTCCACTAAAATCACGGGTGATGAGGCCTGTTCTAAACAAAGGCTCTGAAATGGGTGTTAACTTTCAAGAAAAATCCAGGCCTTATGGCCAGATCATCTGCTGGGAAGGTGAAAGATGAGAGGGGAAGAGAGGCCTCATCCCCAACTGCACAGCTGCTTCTTACTCCAGGCCAGAGAGCTGGGGGAACGGGAGGGTCTGCAAAGTGACAGACTTCCCAGTCCGTCCTGTACTAGTGCCCCACCTACCTCTCATCTAGCTTTTAAAAGCACTAAATTGTTTTGTTTTGTTTTAACTCAGGATGAAATGTGTGAAATAGACAATGCTTCCTTGGCAAACATTTTTCTGCCCTTCGGCCATGAGCTTAGGCTGAGATAATTAAAGCTAACAGACGAAGTTACAGTGGGAAAGATAGGGCAGTTCCAAAACCCTGCTTTTAATTATACTGTGGAATTTCTTTCTGCTAGATCCCTCATCACCAGTTAACCTGAAGAAGGCAGAGGGCACATGATGCATTCTGCAGATTGCTGTACATATCTGATGCCCTGGGGGAGAATTTCCTATGTGCTAAACTACACAGGGGATGAGTCTTATGGCTGCTACAGAAAAACGTGGCTCAGCAACGTGGCTTGGCACTGAAAAACACAGCAAGCTCAGCTCATCCAGCCCAAATGAAATACAGATAATAATAATAATTAATATCAAATAAAGAGCTGCTATATAGCTACCAAAGAAAAACATTAAAAGGAGAAAATGAATAGTATTAAATAGTCAGACAAGCATCAGAACGGAGAATATACTGTGCACTTCAACTGCTGAGTCAGCAGAAGGAGATGGTTGCAGGTGTGCTGCATGAACCTTGTCCTTTTTCATCCCTATAATTTCCTATGCGCCACTGAGGTTGTTCATCCCATTTCATAAGAAGCTTAATGCACAGCCACAGTCACTATTCTTACTCTACTCCACCCTCCCTGATCCAACTCAGTCATCCTGCGTCACTGTCTGTCTACTCTCTAAAATCATTATTTTGTGCTATTATTTTAGAATGATCTATTCTTAGCTGTTTAGCACTTGCTGCCTCCTCTTTTTTTTTACCTTAGCTCTTTAATCCTCCTTGATCTTTTAAACATTCTTCCAGTGGATAGAATCACAAAGGGATTGCTTATACTGCATGCTCTGGAGTGATTGATGCAGTGGGATTGATTGGATCATGTAGACTCACTCAGTCCACGGGAGATGGGTTCTCTGGTCAACACCATTAGTGGGCCTCCTTGAAAGGAATAAAGCTGCACCAATATTGTGCCTCCTCGAAAGGCGTAAAGGAGGGTATCTCCCATTGACTCAGTGCCATGTAGATGCTGTGATATAAGATTATAAGTACATCTCCTGTTGACCACCAGCAGTTGTTCAGACCAACCCTGAGTTCGTAAGACGTGCAGTGGGACTCTGTTTGGTAAATTACTGGATACTTATATGTAATGTTTCTCTTGAATATGCTTTTTTCCCCCCAGATTCGTTTTCTGGTGGAGCTTGCATGGCCTTTGTCTTTATTTCTTGTCCTTGTGTGGCTGAGGAAGGCTAACCCAGTCTATCGCCAACATGAATGTACGAGTATGTTCTAAAACTAAACAATTATAATAATAATAATTTGTATTGGAGTAATGTCTAGAGGGATCACGTTCCCTTTGTGCAAGTGTTGTATAATATAATAAAAGGACGACCCTGCCCTAAATAGTTTATTTTAGCAATTTTTAGGCATTAAATGTCCCTGAATTAAAGTAACAAAACAAAAAGTCTTGGCCTGTTGTTGGAAATCCAAAAAAAAAAAAATTGATGGATTGGTTTGGAAGCCTTGGAATTACACTCCTACTTACTCTCATATGTGCAAATTTTAGTATATATGGTCCTTAACATAATCATTTTAGCCAGGGGTGGCCTTAGGCTATCTGTGGCCCTAGGCATAGGCCCATTACGGAGTCCCCTATAGGTTCTCCCCCATTGGCTCTGTGCCTTGCCGTCAGCTCCAGCCCTTAGCCAGGGCCCCCGAAACCCCTCCCCTCCACAAACCTGGCTCCCTGCTGCCAGCACGCGCCATGACTCCGCCCCCCCCCCCCCCAGCTCCCTTCCAGACTGTCTGTGCCTGCTGCAGCTTAGCTGACTCCTGCTGCAGACACAGCTTTTGCTATAGGCGAAGCAGGTGACCACCTTGGCTGTCTACTGCTCAGGACCCTAGGCGAGCGCCTGCTTCACCTACCCCAAAAGCCGCCTCTAATTTTAGTAAATGTGGAAGGTGAGATTTTCAAAATGCTCAGCATTAACATAAACTCTGCTCTCACTGAAATCAATGGGAGTTTTACCACTCATATCTGTGGGAGCAGAGTTAGATCAATTCTGGGTGATTTTGAAAATAAAACATGGAATGTAACACCTTTTTACTTAACAAAGACATAATCTGAATAAAACTTTCCTGACTAACAAAGTAGCCATAACAGACCTCTTGCTTCAAGCAAACCTGTGAAGCTCTTAATGTTCGTTCAAGCCACATTAGGAATGAAACCCAACACTTAATATTTTGTCTTTGTTCTCTGTTCCATATGTGCAGGTCATTTTCCAAATAAGGCCATGCCTTCTGCAGGAACGCTGCCATGGTTACAGGGCATCTTCTGTAACTTGAACAATCCTTGTTTCCGAAGCCGCACTCATGGAGAATCTCCTGGTGTTGTGTCTAACTACAACAATTCCATGTAAGTAAAGAGAAACCCCAAGCATTCAGGGGAAGGAGATGCGGAAATGCCTAGTTGCCTGACTCTAATGCATATCAGATATGAAAGACCTTAGTGAATAACGTCAGCCAAAAGTCCAACTTTCCAATTTTTAAAAACCTGGCACTACAGGTACCCTCATCGTAGGCTTCCCCCTCATCCCTGCAGAGCTGGGCTGCCTAACGGGGTGTGAAGGTAGGACAATCCCTGGAGCGAGGAGCTGGAGCTCTGAGAGGCTGAGAAGGCAGGATGGGCTATCATGGACAGTGAGACTGGCTGCTGGCCCCACTCTCAAATGCTGCATGCAGTCAGGATCCTGCCCCTGGAGGCTCTGCTATCTGTTGTCACTGGAGTCAGGAGCCAGTTCCTCAGATTAAGCTGCTCTCCATGGCTATGTCTACACTTACTAAAATTAGTTTGAATTAGTTCGTTTGAACTAACTAATTAAAACTAATTTTAGTTAGTTCGAATTAACTTAATTTGAACTAGAAAAAATTAGTTCGAACTAAGCAAGTGCCATTTATGGCACTTGCTTAGTTCCAATTAGCAATCCCCATTCATTTCAATGGGCCGGTTAGTTCGAACTAAGCAATTAGTTCAAACTAACATGGCCACATTGGTTAATTTAAACTAACTAGTTCGAATTAACCCTTACTTCGAATACCCTATTTGAAGTTAGTAGTTCGAATTAAGGAAGCCCTTAATTCGAACTAACTAAAGCCTAGTGTAGCCATGGCTTTAGTTAGCTCGAATTAAGCTTCCTTAATTCGAACTAACTTGCCAGTGTAGACATAGCCATGCAGTAGCAGCAATTCCCGTCTTCCCACCAGTAGAGGCTGAGGCTATGTACACACGAGAAACTTGTCCCGCAATAAGTTATTGTGGGACAAGGAAAGCACTATAAATATAGCGCTTTCTCGTGTACACATGTGCTGTTTCTTTCGCAAAGGAGCATTCACCGTGGGCACCTGTCCCACCATGCACTGCCCACAGCCAGCCCCCTAGTCCAGCTGCAGGGCTTCCGGTGGCAGCGGGGGCTGCATTGCCAGCCCCCGCTGTCATCCGAAGCCCCAAGGCTGAGCTGGGGCCTGGCCCAAACCAGCGAGGGTTCGAGCCAGCCCCCCAGCTCGGCTCCCGGGCTTTGGGTGCCAGCAGGCGCCGTAGAGCCTGCTGACACCCAAACCAGCTCGGGGTTCCAGCTCGAACCAGAGCTGGCCCCCCAGCTCAGTCCAGGGGTTCGGGTGGCGGCAGGGCTGGATCGAACCGGTGTGGGCAGCTGGTTCGGGCCAGCCCCCTAGCTCAGTCCAGGGGAGCTGCCAAACCAGGCAGCTCCCAAAAATACTCAATTTCACTGCTCAGCTAGAGCAGTGAAATTGACATATTTGACAGCTCCAATGTCCCAGAGTGGCCTCAATTGGCACTCTGGGACATTTCTGGAGGCTGTCTATTGCGCAAAATGAGTACACACGAGCATTACCACGGAACAGCTGTTCCGGGATAATGCTACCACTCTCGTTTTGAGTGGTTTAACTGTTGCGCGGCAAGAGGGTGTTGCCGCGCAACAGAGAAATTGATCGTGTGTACGCTATTGGCTTTATTGTGTGGTAAGGAGCCTTACTGCGCAATAAAGTGATCGTGTGTACATAGCCTGAGTGTGGTTACTGCAGTAACTGGTCTTTTGGTGTGTGTCAGCAGTACTGACTGGACACAGCAGCCAGGCACCTGACAACCCTAGACCTCAGAATGGCTTTCACCCTCATCTCCTGTCAATGAGGTGGTCTCATAATAAAAGATCTTTGATAGAATTATTTTGCAGTGTGAATTCAAGTCCAACCCTTGGCAGAAAGCTGAGCATCCAGAAAGAAGGGATAGTTCAGGATCCAGTGATGGAGTATTTAGCTTTTCAACAGTAACATGTGGGTCAATATCTAGCCCTGGTCAATAAAGACCAAAAGGTGGCATCTGATGGCCGTTCTTTGGCTTGTGTGAAATGTGTTTGGTGGTATCGCTCTAGGTGCCAGTAAGCAGGTGTCCATATCACAAAAAAAACCTACCATCTTAATTGGTAATTATAGTGGATGACTAAGAACAAAGGCCAAGAATGTAAGAGTAAATAATCTGAACTGTCTTTTCTCACCCTTAGAGATACTTCCTTTAAATCAAGGCTGGGACCAACTGACAATGTGGGAAAGCATGCATAGACTCTGCCCATGCTGTGTCTGTCCTGGGAACGTAAAAAGTACTTCAGCCAGTCTGTCAGCTCTCAAATACTAAATACACTAATGGGGGGATGAGCAAAAATGCTGATGTTTTGGACTGATTGATCCTTGCAAGTGCTTCAATGCATTGTGTGTTATAACTGACTCATGTAAAACACAGAGTTTAACAGGCAAAGACCTCTAATCCAGAATAAAGTGAGAACAATTGCAAAATCTGTTAAAACATGCAGAAAATTATGACTACATGCCCGCTTGTCCAGGGATGATTTTATTTTTAGAAACTCAAAAGTGGAAATACCTTTGAGCTAACAACATCAAGGCCATCAAAGGTGTAGCCTCCTGAACTTGGTCTACTTTGGTTTTTCCATTTCATTTCACTTTTGTTTGTTTGTTTGTTTGTTTGTTTGTTTGTTTGTTTGTTTGTGGTCATTTAAAATATCACATCAAACTGGGTGGCCTACGAGCTAGTGTATTTGCTTTGTGTATATTACACCTTTATTTTTCTAGGTCGTTTCTTTTTGCAGTTGCAGCTTTGTGAGCAAGTCAGATTCAGTGCATTAGAGGAGGCAAACACACTGTGCTTTCTGAGAGTGTTGACTTGACTTCTTTCTTTTGTTGTTTTCCATAACCTAAAATAAGTTATTTGGGTTAAAAGTATCTGGCTTTGTATGAAAAAATATAGCACTCTTAAAGAAATGCTGTGTTTCAAGGCAGATGTATCTTCAAGTTCTATCTGAGGCCTTCTAAATATGGAGTAGTCATCTGTGACAGCTCACCACCTGATGTGCTCTTTTTCTCACTGCTACTTATTCGGATTTGTTTATATCCTACAAATTTCTTTATTTGTTTATATCCTACAAATAGGAGGTTGATTCTTCCACCCTCATTTGTATTGTACTACTGTGCCTTACTCCATGGGCTACACTTTGAGTGAAATGCTACTACTCAACATGAGTAAGAGTGATCAAATTGGGCTCAGAGTAAATTTCATTTTCAAATTGGGCATGTAGGTTGCTGCTGTTTTGGTGCAAACTTTGATTCTCTTACAATAGCTAATCAGTCTCTCGCTAATGTTCGTTAGTGTGATGATGTTGCTGTAATGAATCCATAGAGACTGACGTGTCTGTAGACCAGGGGTCTGCAACCTGTGGCCCTGGGAGCTGCATGCAGCATTTTGGATGCCCTCTTCCAGCACTGGGCTCTGGGACCCTCCCACCAGGGGACTCTGCAGGAGACCCACTCCTGGTTCCAGGCCCCCACTGCCAGGGGATCCTCTGGGAGGCACCCTGGCCCAGCTCCCAGCCTCCCTCCTACTCCCCAACCAGGAGGCTACACCCATTGAGGCTCTCAAAACACTTGATTATTGAAGGATTTTTAAAATGGCTCTTCTTAGCTTTTTGGTTGCTGATCCCTGCTGTAGCTTGACAGCATAAAAAGCATTCTAAAGGGTTTAAGTACAAAAATAGGTTTTTACCAAAATCCCAGATTTTAACTCGCTCGAAGTTTGGATCCTAATTCAGATCCACACACTACTGCCTACATTTAGTGGACAGCCTGACCAGAAAACAGGGGTGAGAGTTTCATGCTCTTTGTTTCCCATGATATGCAAGGTTTGCCTTATCTGACCTGTGTCATTAGTTTTTACTAATGATTCATTGGGTTCTTCTTTCAGTTTAGCAAGAGTGTATCAAGATGCTCAAGAGCTCCTACTGGAAACACCTGTAATCCATGACCTGGGCAGAATCTGGGAGGAACTGCGCATTATGACCCAGTTTATGGAAACAATGAGGACTAATCCTGAAAGAACTGCAGGCAATTTGTTTCACTATATTCTTTCCTATTGTACATTCCCTCCCAAGAGATCTGGGTAACTCTGTCCTCTGCAGACAATGTCAGGACTCAGGAGTGACAATACAATTCACACCTGGCTGTGGGTAAACATACATTTAAACACTCTGTATTTGAATAGTCCAAGAAATGATTCATTTAAATATTAAAAGGACACTCCCAAAATTAGTGGGATAAAAATAGATTGGCCTTGACTGAGAGAGGAACAATGATCTGTCCTAGCTACAAATCCTGAAGCTCAGGGGGAGGACTTTTTTAAAAATCAAATTTTGTGACTCAGCAAATATTTGTGAATAAGATAATATACAATGACCCCAATAAACCATCTGATACAGGTGTTCTAGGATGATGTATGACTATACTTTATAGAGGCCTTGAGAGATCTAATTGAAATTGCTTGGAGCACCTTTAAATACACCAAAATGTGGGAACACAACTATATTCTGTGTTCTAGGAATACAAATACATTCTGAGCTGCATTTTGGAAGGGTGTTGTATAGAAGCTGATCCCAATCAATCAGCCTTATGGGAGTGAGGGAAAGCACAAAATGCCAGAGCTTTGAAGTTCAGACTTCCAGGGCCGCACTCCAGGTTTCTGGAGCTTTTCAATTTCCTTTGCAAAACCAGTTCTGCATTCTGTGTGCCTCTCCAGGGCATGTCAACTCTATGTTAAGTCAGAAAATAAACAAGTGTGTTCCAGCTGCCAGGCATCCCGGGTAGCCCAATATTAGTGCTGTTTCAGAATCCCAGGTTTAAAAAAAAAAACAACTTTTTTTTTTAACATGAGCAAAACCCCCCATTTTCCCCTAACTTTGTTCTGAGAAACAGCTTGAGCTGTTTTTCCTGAAATATTCCAAAACAACTCAGCATGATGCAGACATTCAGCATGGAAAATTTCACCCCAAACACTAGTCTGGTGAAGTTAAAAGCAACTGAAAAACAAGGTCTTATAATGGGAGGTGTCCGACATTCTGAAGTATGGGTGATGCTACCTGCACCACCTATAAGATACACTACCACATTCAGCAATAATGGTGGGCCAAATCCTGAGATCCTTACTGAGTTTTTAATTGGACAGTGTTCATGCAAACTTCCCATTGACGTCAGCAAGGAGGAAAAGTGAGCAGGAGCTTTCAGGGTGTGGATCATTAGTAACCTCATCAGGAGTTAGAATGCTTTGGACCCTTTACTCTAAATTATGTATATTGTCATATGGCTGGAAGGAGTAGAATTTTGTGTGTGCATGCATCTGTGTTTGCTTGAGTAGGATTTGTGGGGACTATAAAGCTTTAATGCTGTGTTCCTTGAGATGAGTCCCTTGGAAAGAGTAATGAAATTTTGCTCATGGAAGATTTTTAAAGTGCCGTTTTTACAACATATAAAATCAGGCTGATTACACTCATTGGTGAATGTGAAGTGAGTGTAAATGATATGGCTTATCAAAGGTTGTATGCACAGCACCTAGCAGAATGGGACCCCAACTGAGATATCACAACATTACAGTTAGGGCTCCACCAAATTCATGGCTGTGAAATCTGATCTGTCCCGTGTCTTTTGTGTATTTTTATGCTACACTATAGGTTTACGACATTTCTCAAACTGAGGATCATGACACAAAAGGGAGTTGCAAGGCTATTGTAGAGAGGCGTGCAGTATTGCCACCTCACTTTCATGCTGCCTTCAGAGCTGGGCACCTGGCCAGGAGTCGCCATTTTCCAGCTACCAGCAGTCGTAAAGATGGCATGGTATGGTGTTTACACCAGCTGCTGGTGGTAGTGACCCCGCCTTCTGAACTGGGCAGCTGGCCAGCAGTTGCTGCTCTTGGGCCGCCTGGTCCTGAAGGTAGCAGAGAACTAAGCAAGGATGGCGGTTCTGCAACATTCCTACAACAGCCATGTAAGGACCCCCCTAGAAATTAAGAGCTTTCCATGTTTAGATTTTGTCTCTTTAAATACATACTCATGCTTTGTTAATACACTGTGACATTTGAAATGGAAGCCGTGAAACCGTGAAACAAGACATTTAAAATGCTGTGACTGTGAAATGTATTAAGAGATGAATTTGGTAGGGCCCTAATCACAGTAATTAAATATGTAAACGAAGCATTAGTTCAAATTACTTGCATTAAGGGCCCCTCTAATTTCCCCCTATAATTCAAGCATTGTTTAAGAGAACTGATTTTCAGGTGGTGAATGGTCAATATTTTTTGAAACTCAAGCCCATTAAGGTGTCTCAAACTGTACTTCAAAGTCATTGAAAACCTTGGCTCAAGCAAACAATTTCCATGGGTCAAGCAGAGCATTCTTTGTTACCTTGTCCTGCTTCCCAGTGCTCTTTACACTGCTTCCCTCTGCATTCAGGAAGAGGGTTAAGAATCCGAGACATCTTGAAAGAAGAGGAGACTCTGACTTCCTTTCTGCTGAATGATGCTGGCCTCTCAGACTCAGTGGTCTTCCAGCTGATTAATTCTCAAGTGCGCCCCGAACAGGTGGGTTGATACAGATTGTGTCTGTCTATGTTTACAGCAACAGTTAGAGTACATATACTGCAAACACCCCCAGCATGGGTATAAATCAGTGACGTACTGGGGTGTCCGGCGTTTCACCACCACCCTCTCCCTGCACCTCACGCCCTCCCCTTGCCCAAGGCAGGAGGGGTCTCGGCCCCACCCCCAGCTGCTCTGGGGAGCGGGGGTGTGTGCCTGTGAGGGGTGAGACTTGGGAGGGCGCAAATGCCTCCTGCACTTACCCAGTGCGCAGCACCCGCTGCTCCTGCTCCAGCAGCCCAGCCCCAGTTGGGATAGGGCAGCCTCACTGTCCTCCCCAAAGGAGGGAAGGAGAGTGGGGAGCGGGGCTGGGTTGGCCCTTCATGATGCATGGGGGATGATGCTGAAGGGCACGCCTTAGCACCTCCTGCTTCCCCACTCCCTGTCAAGGCTTAGCCCAACCCAGTGCCTCCCCCACCCCAGCACTTACCTGCTGCTGCTCCAGTCCAGCGCTGACTGGGATAGGGCACCCCCCACCCCAAGAAGAGGGCATCCTCCCAGCATTTAGCTGCTGCTGCTCCTCCCTGGCACTGGGTCCAATGGGGGTGTGGGCCCCCCACCCCCCCGCCTGCCTTGAGTGGGGTGCCAGGCCGGCCCTTCACAACACGGGAAGGTCGCAGGAGGCTCTGCACCCCTCAGAACCTCCTGAATCTTGTGAAGGGCCATCCCAGTGCCCCCCTGCAACCTGGCACCCAGTGGCCTGTCCCTCCCCACCACTCTCTTGGTACACTGCTGGTATAAATAGCAGTGTCAATGGTGAGGAAAGACACACCAGAACCGTAGGATAAATACACTACATGGCTCTCTTCATGCTCAAGCAGCGCCTTTCCGGTCTTTACTGCTGTTTTTAGCAGTTTAGTGTCCTGCCCTCTCCCTACTGCAGGAGCCTTTCATCGCCACATTTGTTGCTATACCCCACAGTGTGGATGCAGCCTGCTTTTTGCTGTGGCATGTAGCTACACTAACCCACCCAGTGTAGACAAGGCCTTAGTGTACCAGCAGCCAACCTGTCCCTGGAAGGTAGTTATGTGTATGGAATGGAATCTTTTGAGCTATATTCAGGAATAAAAAGCAGCGCAGTTGGAGGTACCTTACAGGTGATAGTGCCTCTTCTCCCTTCATTAATGCATCTTCCCCCTTCCTTAGTTTTTCCAGAATCCAGACTTATTTTGGCCTTAAAAAACAGCTTGGGGATGGACCGAGTCCGAGGTACTCCGGTTTTCTGCCTGCATGATTCCAAAATAACTGAGTTAATATCTGGTAGCCACAATGAATCTGTCCCCATGATCAAAGACTTGGCTCAGGAGCATCGTGCAGCTGTGCCCCATTTTAACTCAACAATGTGGTGAACAGCAAGAGAGAACTCTGCGGGTAGAAACGTTTAACTTCACCGCCTCAGTGTCAGCCAGCTCACGCGGGGGTTTTATGGAACTGTCTCATGGAAATAGGTGGAAGCTCTGAAAAGCAGACCAGCTGTCCCACATTCTTACTGAATAATAGTTCTACTCAGAAAACTCACAGTGAAAATTGCAAGTCAGGTCATTCCTTAGGTAGCTGCTCAGAGGATTGTATCTGACTAAGTCCAAGCTGTCTTTGGCCTTCTGTGTGCTGGTTGCAGGGGAGCTGAGAGGAATGCTGTGCTGATGAATGAACGTTGCTGAATCAGACCCCTGGGATTATTGCTCTGCACACAGTGTGAGAGTGGGAGGTGAGGGAAAGAAGGGAATAATTCAAACTGAATGACACAATTCCTCTTTTTCATTGCCACATAAAGCCCAAACACTGGAAATGTGTGGGCCCTTCTTGTGACAAACAGGAGAAGGGGATTAATGAACTTGAATTCACTTCTTCTCAGACTTTACAGGTTCTCACTGGTGTGATTGGTTGCCAAATTACTCATCCACTGCACTTCTGACTAGAAGCTGCAGGAAGCTCCCTCACCCTATAAGCCTGCCAGGCCAGATTCATAGCAGGTGTAAACTGGCATATCTCAAATGAGATCAGTGCCACTTCATTAATTTACAGCAGCTGAGGAGCTGAAAAGTTAGGTCTCTTTGGTGCTCATTAAGTAAAAATACATAAAAGTGCCCTGGTAGGGTTTGCTTCACATGTCCTTTCACCCTGATCGCTGTCCTAGACTAGTTCTGTTATACAGTACCAAGAAAATGACTCGTTGACTTGTTTTAGTATTGGGCTCCCAATGGCCTTCCCTCATCTAGTGTTGAAATCAGTTTGGCTGTAGGCAGGGCCAAAGTATTTTCAACAATATTGTAGAAAGCATGATCCAAACCTCCTGGAATGTGGTCTCTGTCATGCTTTCTGTAATGGTATTGAGAGAGGTTTGGCTCTTTCTATATCAGAAGACAATCCATTTTCAACACCAGCTGAAGATGAGCCATTGTTGACAATGAGCTACGGTCAGGAATTTTCCAGCTGAATAGTTTTAATTGGAAGATGCCAATTAGTTGAAACCCAAATGTTTTGTAGAAACATTCTGAATTTCAACGAGCTCCTTTGACAGCCTTTGTACCTTTCCATGTTTAAAGTTTATTTCTAGGGTTTGGGCACTAATCACTGTAGCAGCAGCTTATCTCACAATGGTTAATTTAGCCCTGTGAGGTAGGTACTATCCACATTTTATCCATGGAAAGCTGAGACACAGAAATTAAAGGCAGATCTACTCTTAAAATACTGCATCAGTGGAGCTGGGCTGCTGTACTCAGTGGAGCTGGGCTGCTGTACTACTTAAGTGAAGACATTTCTGTGCTGATGGGTGAGCGTCTCCTGTCAGCGTAGTTAATCCACCTCCTTGAGATGCGTACTTACGTCTAGAGGAGACACTTTCCCATCAACATAGCCCTGTCTACAGAGGGGTTTAGACTGATATAACTACATTATTCAGAGGTATGAATTTTTCACGCCCGAGTGACATAGTTATCTGGATAATGGTCTGCAGTGATTTTCGAAAGGGCCTACGGGAGTGAATTTCAGTGGAGACTGCATGTTTCACTCCCATAGGTTCCTTTGAAAATTGCAGCCCATGTGACTTGTCCTAGCTGGAGGAGGAGGAGGTCGAGCCTGGACTAGAACACAGATCTTCTTCTGAGTTTCAGTCCAGAGGCTTAATCACAAGACCTTACAACCCTCTCAAGGGACTGTTGCATCTCCAGTTGTGGATCTTCTACGCATATACATAGAGTTAAACACAATTCCTTCCTCTTTTTGCCCCAGTGCCACCCAGGGAATGATATAGAGCTGACCTACCTTAAAGCAACTTGTTTAGAGGAGCCTCACTCTTTGGCAATCAGCTGGCTGCCTCACTCTTTGGCAATCAGCTGGCTGCAGCTGTAGCTGGAACCTTTCTACCACCCTGGGTGTGCAGGAAATGACACACTGAAATGAAAGCAAAAACTGATCAAAAAGCCTGCTAACTGCAAAATAGTTTGTACTTCAGCTAGCCTGCTCTGGATAAACAATGACACCCTGATAAAATCATTAGAGCTTTTCTCTAAAGACCTGCTTTTGAGTTGCAGCACAGTTAAAGATAAAAAGCTCAGGAAAAGTTGGCTACAGCTCACATTGTAGAAAAACTTAAAGGAGTGGAAGCTGTGGTTTTTTTCTAACCTCTTCTGTTCCTTGGCAGTCTTGATGCGCAGCTACGGTGTGTAAATAGCCTCTTGCTGCTCTGTGATGAATCCCTATCAGTGATACCCATGTTATGGTTTCCTCACTTGCTTTACAAGTCCCAACAAAATATTCTGACTAGTCACCACTGCAACTCAGTTTAAGACTGGAACTTAGGTGATGCCATCTCCACATTGGGCACCTGAAACACATTGAATACATTTACACTGCCTTGTAAACTTGGGGTCAGACTCAGGTTTGCGCTTAAACCCTTGTATGTGTAACACACACCCACCCCCCCTTTCTGACTTGGGTCAACAAGCACTCAGAACAAGACTGAGAGAGGTGGTGGGGAATGAGCCCGAGGCCCTCTGGGACTTGGCAGTTTCGGAGTGTAGCTGTGCTGTCATTTCGTAGTGTGGAAATAGCTCAAGCCACACACCCAAGTCAGAAGGTCTGTGTATGGACGCATTAGCATGGCTGTGAGACCCAGGTCCATCACTTATACACCCAGGTTTACAATGCTGTGTAGACATTTAAGCAGGGGCTTGGAAACTCCACAAGTTCAGGTCCCACAGACCCAGGTTTACAGTGCAATGTAGCCTTTGTGTCCATGCTCAAAAATTGTGCTGTGCTTCCCCAGCTCTCAGCAAAAGCTTTCACCCAAAGTGGGGGAATTCAGTCAAACTGGAAAAATCCAGCTCTTTGTAGTGACTTAAACTGCATTTAAAAAAAACGTGTTGACATTTTTCTCACCCATCCTCTTTGGATTTTGTTTAAAAAACACAGGCCAAACGTAAAAGTCCAGTCGATGCTGACATGCCCTCGTTGGTTTCTGTCCTCTGATTTGCTATCAGAGTTGTGTTAATAATACATCAGTTGAACCCTTAAAATACCTGGATCTTCATTCTGTTCGTGAGTGTAGGCATCAGTATAACGTTCCCTTAATTTCCCAGCAACAACATGGCACAGTCACAGGCCACACTCCATTGATCTGTTGTGTTTAACTTTTGAAAACTGATCACCTAATGACTAGATTATCACTGCAGCAGATTAGCCGGAAGCAGTGCCATTAGAGAGCATGTTTATCCCAGCACAGTTCCCTTATAGGAAGAAAGCCTATGCTTCCCATAGGGCTCTGGGAAAAGCTGATTCTAAGCTCCCGTGGGGGAGGGAAAGGGAATTTGGTGTTTTCTGGCCTCTGGATATTCCTATTTAAAAAATAAACAACATCTGGGGACTAGTTAGGTGCCAGAAAAAAATCCTGGACTCTAAGAGTTTAAAAAAAGTAAAATTTGGCTGCTGTGGCAGTATTTTGCTGTGATTTATAATGTGTCATGAAGACTGTATATACTGTACATATTTTGGCCTTTTTGACAATAATATGGGAGCTTCTGAAGACCATTTAGGGGGGCAAATGTCTCCTGAGACTTGGAGGTAGTGGCAGGCCTGACTATTGGTTTGCATTGTCTCATAACTTGGATTACACACACTTTCAGCATCTGAGCAGTCATGTAACATATTGAATGTTTACATTTCTGTTGTGTGCTATATTTCATATGCAAATGTTGCTTTAATTGTTTCATATGTTGCATTCTCTATGGCCTTGTTGACGGTCACAAGTGCTGTTTTAATATACCGGTATTGTTAAAGGGGCAGAACCCTTCTTGTGTGGACACAATAAACTATATCAGTATAAGAAACCTTTATAACACTACAACTGCATCCACACTGGGAATTGTACCAGTCTAAGTGTTTTGGTAAAAAAAACCTCACACCTCCAATTGAAATAGTGACAAAATCTGTCACTTGGAGGTTTGAGAATCAGCATCTGGTTGGCTCTTTGCTCTCTGGTCTGCGGGCCTTAGGAGCGTGCTTGACCCATACAAAAGGTAGAGCCACATGGCATCACTGACATGGGAGTCGCTGCATTCGTTCCTCTTTAGCCAGCCGGGTGGCTGGGGATGACACAGGCCTTTCTAGAGTTGCAGGGGAGGGGAAAGAACACTTGTGGCTCTGAAAACAACTATTCCCCAACAGAGTCCTGTGGCACTTTTAAAGACTAACAGATTTATTTATCGCATGAGCTTTCGTGGGAGAAAATCCCACTTCGTCAGACGCTTTGAAGATAGGAAAGTTACAGAGTGGGAGGAAATTAAATGCAGGGGAGTGTATGACATAGCATCAGGTCAGGCTGTAACAGCAAATCAAAATAGACTAACACGGCTACCCCTTTGGAATTTAACTATTCCCCAGTGAGGGGAGAAAAGCCCTGCTGCAAGGGGAGGTAATGACATGTGATATCAATTGGGGATCACTTGAGGGCTGTGGCTTCTGATGGCTTTGTCACCCTAGCATCTGTGAAGGCATTGGATTGTAACCACCAATTACATTATTGGCATTATTATTGCCTCTAGTTGTTACTGAAAAGCCTGAAGCTTCCACACTGATAAAATTGAATTGTTTCTTTTGGCTGCAGTTTGCCTATGGCGTCCCTGATTTGACTCTAAAGGACATCGCCTGCAGCCAGACCCTTCTGAACCGCTTCATTATCTTCAACAGTCAAAGGGGCATGCAAGCTGTGTACAATGCAATGTGTGCCCTTTCCCAGGAGAACCTGCAGAGAGTAGAAGACTCCTTGTATGCAAATGTTGACTTCTTCAAGCTTTTCCAGCTGGTGAGTACGAGAACACTCTGCCTGGTGTGTGTTGTTTCTGGTACTCTACTTCGAGAATTTTCTCTGCATGACGCACCTATGCTCCAAGCAGTTATTTACATTTCTGCTAGAGCAGATAATTAGGTTAGTGGTTATAAGAGACATATAATTATTTCCTACAGGATTATTGGCCTAGTCACAGATAAGAGGGGAAATAGTTGACCTGATATATCTTGATTTTTAGTAAGGATTTTAACACAGCCTCACATGACATTCTCATAAGCAAACTAGAGAAATGTGATCTAGATGAAATTGCAAAAAGTGGGTGCATAACTGGCTGAAAGACCATACACTCAGAGTAGTTATTAGTGGTCTGCTGTCAACCTGGGGAGGGCATATCCAGTGCTTTTCTTGTTTTTGTTTTTTTTAAAAAAGGTGCCAGTTCTTGGCCAGGGACCTGAGGCAGCTGGCAGTGAGGGCAGGAGCCGGGGCCACATGGCTGTGAAAAAAGGTGCCGGTGCTGAGTAGCTCTGAGTACCATCACAAAAAGCACTGGGCATATCTACTGAGGTCCAAGAAGGGTCTGTTCTGGGTCCAGTGACTTGGATAATGGATTGGAGAATATGTTTATAAAATCTTTGGATGACACCAAGCTGGGAAGTGCTGCAAGCTCTGTGGAGGATAGGCTTGAATATAAAATGATCTTAACAAATTGAAGACTTGGTCTGAGATCAATAAAATTAGGCCTCACAAGTGCTGAGTACATTGGGACAATTACCTCTCGTGTTACCTATGACAGTACTGTTAACACTCCCCAGAATTATATCAGCCTTTTTCTCAGCTGCATCACCTTGTTTCATGTTCAATTTTTGATCCGCTATAATCCACAGATCCTTTTCAGAAGTACTACTGTCTCGCTAGTAAGT
Organism: Pelusios castaneus; assembly: GCA_007922175.1. NCBI lineage: Eukaryota > Metazoa > Chordata > Testudines > Pelomedusidae > Pelusios > Pelusios castaneus. The sequence goes on along the minus strand of ML685795.1, from coordinate 3,527,961 downwards.
CCCCATTTTATATCTGTACACTGAGTTAATGTGTATAAAGACCCACTTCCATTAATGTTACCTTACTAAGGGTACCATCATAGAAATGTCTTACTATCTGGCTTACTGTCCTTAAGTTCTGCGGATTAACAGAGGACTTTACCTTGCAAACCTGGTAACTCAGCACCCATCACAACCAACTACCTCACAATTTTTTTTTTTTTAAATGAAGAGCAGGAAAACCAAGGTTTGGAACTTGCTGTGATGTTACTGTCAGACCAACTCCATTTCCTCCTGTGCATCCAAAGGGTTCACACTCTGGCAAGTTGCTTTGGAGAGACATTCTGCAGTTAGGGTGCACCTCAATTATACAAAAATGATACCGATCTTATAAAGCAACTACTGATCAATCTGTTTTGCCACAGCAGTGCTGCTCCTAAAACGATGATTAATTTAGTATGGGCCAAATCCTGCCTTGAGTTGCACAGAGAAGGTGAGCTGAGGATACTGGGAGCCATTCCTTCTCTCACAGTCTATCCATCCTAGCTTGAGTATTAGAATGTGGGCAGAGATGACCTGTGCCTATTGATAATGAGGGGCCAAAATAAGGGGAGCCAACTTCAACAGCGTTATTGAACAGGTTCAGTACAAGCCGAACAGCATGGGTGGGGGTGGGGGAGAATGTGACCCTGCCTGCCCCCCCAGTGCATTGCTTCTGCCCCAGCTAATACAGTCATCAGTGCTTCCTGCTTTCAAGGGGGAATGGTGCCACAGTTAATCCCCCTAATGATTGTACACACTTGCCCCAGCCTACAGTTTCTGAGCACTTTGCTGCCCCAGTATTCTGTGCCCTTTGCAGGTATGTGTTATGCCTACATAAGAACTCATCTGAATCCAGGATCCAGAGTCTGAAAAAGTTCTGTTGACTTTTTTCCATTTTTTTTTTTAAATGGTCATCTGCCTGACACCTGGTGGGAATGGCAGTAGAAGTGCTAAAGGCTTATGCCTACAGTACCTCTAGCTCAGGTGAGCAGTGCTAAGAAGTTCAGAGAGGAGCACCCAGTGCCAAACCTTGTAAAGTTCAGCTACTACATCATTATGATTGTGTTGCCAAATCAAATAGAAATAGAGGACAGAGAGAGAGAGACTTGTGTCCGAAGGTTTGGATACGGGTTAGAATCCAAACTTGTCCAAAGCCTGGGGTGTTCAGACACAGAGACGGGCTCTGGCCTTTCACTGAGAAAAGATCCAGCTGCAAAGCTGGGTTGTGGATCTGAAGTTCAGGGGTTTTGTAATCCAGCACTGGTGTTTGGGTTTGTACCCAGCTGCAAGGAGGGGAATGAATGGATTTTCCTTCTGCAGTGCCTAACAGCACAATGGGTTGCAGCCTTCCTGTACTGCGCAATATAAATCATAACATACATGTGTCTAATATATCTGAGTTTTCTCAAGTATAGAAGTCCGTCTTTAAATTAAAGCCCACCTCAATATTGTTTATATTCAGTATAATAAATATTCTTTGCCACCGGTACTTTTGAAATGTGCTTCTAACCTGCTCTGGAATTGATTCTAGTGATGTGTTTGTTGTTTAAATCTGTGAACACTAAATTCAGGGGTGTGCATGCACAAACATACATGTGCATGTGTCTATGCAACCTGTTACTTTTTTGGCAGGGATCAAAGCAAATCACGTCTGATAGTAAAACGAATGCAGGATAATAAGATCCCTTCTTTTGCTATCTGGGCTGACTTAGCTGCGGTGAGGAAAGTGAGCCTCTTTCCAGAGTGCTGATGTTATTGCAGCTGGTTGGGTTGTTATGTTTATTCTATTTATGTAATTCATGAACACAAAGATAAAGTTCTTTAATATCTTAGCACAACTCAGGGGGGAATGGTAGTTCTACTCAGTGCAGAATCAGTTACTCAAACACAAAAACCACCCCGAACAAATGTGACTACACCTGCTCCACATGTAATCAATCTCAGTCCAATGCAGTGCTCAGATGCACATGAGGCATATATTTCTACCAAGTGGATTAAAGTGAAACTGCTTGGATTAAAGATATCTGTGTTTTTGACAATGGCTCTGTTTGTCTTCTCTGCTTTAGGTCACTCTGTATTATACGCAGCCTCTATAATGACAATTGTAGAACATAACCCACCATCTATTTAACTTGGTACTCATGTGAATGAGCCCTACTCACTGGACCAGGCATCTCCTGTAGTTGTTTACTCCCGTGGGAACGGAGAATTCTCACTTGCACCCATTTTCACTCTCCCTTCACAGAAGTAAATGACTGCACAGAGTTCAAGCCAGTGCAGAGTCAGCCAGTCCATTGGGAGTAAGGTTTCCAGAACTAACTGGGTGCTTTATTGGCCCGGAGAATTCCTTCCCTTCTGAAGGGCTCCATTTTCTAATGGCTTCCCCTTCTTTGCTGAAAATGTCTAGACAAATAGCCATCCCGCTCTGTGCTACAGCACTGGGCTGCAGTAAGTTGCTGCAAAACTCGGCTCTGTGCTGTGGTATTAGAGGCTGGAGGTGGGCTGGTGTTCAAGGCTTGCACATGCTCCCCACCCCACCCCCAGTCCTGTCTCACCCCATGCCGGGAAAATGCAGGAGGATGTTGGTGGGGCAGAATTCTGCCTCATAGTGAGTCATTCAATCATTCCAGAGTTTCTCTATTTGGAAGGTTTCCTGTGATCCATGAATTGTGTCCGATGCATCATGCTGGAAATATTTAAAAGTGGTAATTAGCACGCACAAGCATTGCTCTGTATACCATGGATGAGGTGATGGTTTCTCTCTCTGGCTAAAGAGAGCTGTTTCTCTGTAGGGTATTTCTCATGGGCTCTTTTTCTCTTAAGCAAACAGAACTTTGCTAGCTTTACTTTGCTAGCTTTTTTTATTATTATTATTATTTACACTGGATGCTGTTCAGTGTTGCAAAATCTTTTGAAGGAGAAGGCAAAGAAATGATTGCTCTCTGACATTTCACAACTGCATCTTTTTTTAGGTTGCTGGAGGTATGAGGGGAAAGTGAAAATATGCTTTGAGGCAGTTTTTGTAGTATGCTCCTCAATTCAGTGAAACTGACGTGTTCAAGCATGTGCTTTCTATGAGACTGCTACTTTTGTGATTCCCTGTTAGTTATCTATAGACTGCAGCTCTTTTCTGCTTTCTTAACTACCTGCCATCAGAAAGGAAGAGCACAGGCTCAGAAAGTGGTAGAGACCAGGGTGTCTCTGCCTTGAAGAACAGGCCTAGGCCCCGCACCTGGGCCCGATCCACCCTCAGTGGCCTTATCTGACCCGGATCAGGCTCCTGCCGCCACCGCCCTGCAGCCCGGCCCTGGAATCTTGGCCGGGGTCAGGGCCATCACTGGAGTGGGCCGCGCCCATCCCTGGATCCCCGGCAGCAGTTGGGGCTGGATTGGGTCGCCGCCAGCGGGTAGTCCCTGGGTCCCCGGCTGGGGTCAGGGCTGGACTGGGCCTCCAGCGGTGGCCAGGCCCTAGGTCCCCACTGGACTCGGGGCACTGGGACTCAGGCTAGAGACACGCAGTTCCAAAAGGTAACTTTTTAAGAGACAGCCTGATTAAAAAGCTTAATAGTTAATATAAAAGATCAGCCTGAGAAAGAAGAGGAAATGAGATGCTCCAGTGCAGAATGGCTGCTTTGTGCCACCACACTGGCAAAATCTGGCCTAAAAGCCATTTTGACTGGTCCCGAAGAATAACGCCAGTGCAAAAGTCAGGATGTATGCCCGACACAGAGGCTTTTTAACCATTCCCCATGCTTGCTGTTGGGGTAGTAGAGGAAAGGGAGGCCTCCAGGAGGACAGTGCACCACAGAAATCCCCAGCTCTGTTTTCAGTGCCCCTGTGGCCATTTCATTCTATTGAGAGTTACAGCAATTAATTACCTAGGGGTAGCCGTGTTAGTCTATTTCAGCAAAACAAACAAGGAGTCCTGTGGCACTTTTAAAGACTAACAAATGTATTTATCTTTACTCTGCCTGTCTCACCACACCTTGTAAGTAATTTGGGGCCCTCCAGGATTTCACAGCCAATAGCTGGGACAGAACTGAAACTTTTGCTCCGAAACCAGACTCCTACCATCTGAACTAAAGGAGAATCTACAGTACTTTTAAGTACTTTCTGCTCAATATAATGTAACTGGGTGGTAGGCACTGTTGTCAGGTAGACACTGTATCCATCTCATCTGTATTTTTAATTTAATCGCAGCTTCCCACTCTTCTAGACAGTAAGTCACAAGGTGTTGACCTGAGATCCTGGGGCAAAGTGCTGTCTAATGCGTCTCAAGCGGTGCGAGAGGTAAGTGGCCTGATGATGAATGGGATCACCTGTTTTAGATAGTACACAACATCTGCCTTATCTGAAAGAATCCATCCCACCTCAGTGAAATGGTCAAGGAGAAATGATATATAGTTGTATACATCAGTGGCTATGAATCATGGCAGCCTTTTTTCAGTACAAGCAGGGCAACACAAAACCCAAAATTGTCTTGTTGCCAGTGTGGGGTAAAAGAAGAGAAAGCACCTGCAGGCCCCACTGCTCGCCATGAGAAGCCATCATGTCACACCCATCCTGGTCCTCTCTTGGAAGGTCCTGTTAATAAAGACGTCTTGTTTTGTTACAGCTAGCCAGAAGGCCAAGCATTCAGGACCTTTTGGTGGTCCTGCAACCATTTGTACAAGGTGGAGGAGCAGAATCCTTCGGCCACCTGATGAGCTCCTTGTCTGATCTTCTCTGTGGCTATCCAGAAGGAGGGGGTTCTAGAATACTCTCCTTCAACTGGTATGAAGATAATAACTACAAAGCCTTCCTGGGAGTTGACTCCACCAAGAAGGAATCCATTTATTTTTATGATAACACAACCAGTAAGTTTTTTCCATCAGCTCCTGCAAACGCTTAAATGTGTGGGGTTGTACAGAGTTACAGAATGGTATTTGTAAGTAGTTGACTTGAACAATTAGTCCTTGGATGCTTTACCGTTCACATTTTAGGCCTGAGGACAGGAAAATGTGCGATGATAGAACTGACTGAGGCACAATTTCATTTACAATATAGGAACATAGGAATTGCTATATTAAGTCAAACCGTTGGTCTATTGGGTCTGGTATCTGTTTGATCGTGGGCAGGACCCCTTGCTGAACAATTTTGGAATAATCTGCTCAAAAGGGAATTTTCTTCTTAAGTCTATCAGTTAATGGCTGATTTATGACTGCAAGTATAAGGGCTTTTAATGTATTTTTTAAAAAATTCTGTCTAGTGTATTGTGGATGTCCTTGTTATGCAGATAAATAAACTCTGGACTTAATCCTATTTTGGAACAGTGAGTTCCGCAGTTAACTACGGTATATATCATTAAAAGTATTTCCATGTATCAGTTTTTAATTTGTTGCTTGTCAGTTGCATTGACTGTCCCCTTGCTTTGGTATTGTGAGAGAGGCCAAATTGGGACATCTGCTTTTACATTCTCTACAGTTCATTATTTTATCTCTATTAGGTCCCTCCTGTTTGCCTTCTGTCTACATTTTCCCATTCTTTACTGCCTTTCCTTATCCTGAAGTCTTTCCAAGCCCCTAAACATTTTTAATTTCTCATATATGAGCTCCTTCTAATTCTGCCATACCTTAACAGCTGTCATAATTGGTACTGGATGACATTTTGTCCCACAGACCGTGGAACACTTAATGGTAGAGATCTTCAGGTCAGGTACACTTTTGTTACATTCCACCTTCTGAGCTCTGTGGCTGTAGGATGCTTCCTGCATTTTACCCTGAAGCAGCTGCCATTTTAACTCCCCTTTCTCTCTCTGTACATCCACCAATGATTAAAGATCTATCCACACATGCCCAGTACTCTGCTTCCTCAGTCAGGGAACAGAAGAAACAAATACCATCCAGCTAAATGACAGCGCTATATGCAAGAATAAGGTGGAAATTCTTCACACAGTGAGTTTAATACTGCGTTAACTTAGGATCCAGTTACAAACTTTTCCAAAATTCAGGATGTTCAGTTCTGGGGCTTTTGGTTTGGACTCACCTCCTGTTTAAACCATGTGTGGATTAAACTAACATCATGGGCAAGAGTAGAAATAACTACCTACAATATCAACAACACAAAGGAGCTCGATCATTGGAGGAAAAGCTGTTAACATTAGAAAGACGATAGGGGATCTAAATGGGTTCTCTAGTTTCTTGCCATCCAAAATGTCCTATGAATAATATCTAGTAAATATTGATATTCATGATGGCTCTGCTTCCAAACTGCTTAGTGTCTTTGTTTTGCAGCCCAAAATCTTCTGAGCAAACATTGCCACTTGTTTCCCAGGGCTGAAAATGTATTTGAGATCCCACACTGTTTTGCTGGTGCTCAGTTACAAAGTGTCTGTTTAGATACAAGACAAAGTATTGTTTAGCCAGCTCAGACACCAGAGTCAAAGCAGTTTGTATTTATAATGTGGGCAGACTAAGCCCGCAGGATGTTATAAACAATAGAGCATGGCATGGTTACATAAAATCTGTCCTCCTTTCTTCCTGTAGCACCCTTTTGTAATGCATTGATCCAGAGCATGGAATCAAACCCTTTAACTAAAATAGCCTGGAGTGCTGTGAAGCCCCTGCTGATGGGAAAAATCCTCTTTGCTCCTGATTCGCCGGCTGTAAGGCAAATACTGAAGAACGTAAGAGATTCTGCTATATACACAACTAGTATTTTTAACCAGCTCTTCCTGCAGGGAATAACCCAGCCATCTTGCCCGTGACCTTTTCTTCACAGATTTCTTTTTGCTTTGATGCCTAGCATATATCATAAGAGGGACCAAATACTCTTGTTAAAAATTGTGACGTACTTTGAGACCAGAAATTCAGAGATTTCAAACCAATGATGTCAAGGTTAGGTATCATACTTGAGGCTAATTGGAAGAGAGGACCTGATTCTCCTCTTACACTTGTGGAATTAGAAGTCAGTGGATTATATTAGAATATATGAGAACAGAATTTGAACCACTATATCTTTGCAAGTAGCAACCTCTGAAACTACTCCATCTCGATAGCAAAGGAAAATAAGTGTAAATCAGACAGGATAATGGGAAATTACCTGTAGACTCTTTGGCCTGAGAAATCTTTTTCAGAGGTGGTGGGGAATAAAGTTTCAACTTCTTTCCCAGAAAAGAGATGTCTTGGACCCATTTTTAGCACTGATGAGGAATGGTAGAGAAGAGAACAGAATATTATATTGGGTATATGGAAGGAGGCAAGTTGGCTGCTTCAGCCCCGAATGGAGATGAAGGATGGGCCTGTGGTTCAGACACTGACCTGGGGTTTAGGAGATTAGTGTTTAAAACCCAGCTCTGCTGCTGAATGTGGCAAATGTCTCTGGTAAAACTGGCTACTAATACTTCTGTACCCCACAGGGATGCTAGAATAAATAGATGTTTGTGAAGTGTGCAGATACCATCATGACTGGGGGAGAAGGGGTATATGAATAGATTCTTCTCTTAAACATGCAGAAGCAATGTGCTGCGGGTGACTTGAATGAGCCAAAAGAAGTCAAGGAACGCCCACTCTCTCTGTTGCACTCCATTACCGCAACGTTTCTTTTAAGGCATTTATTGAAATACTGAAATTAGGCAAAACATTAGTAAGCTTCAGATTGCTACAACCATCGGCGTCAGCATCATTTCATGCACCTGACCCTGAGTGTATGTGTGTGTCTGGGGTATCTCTCTAACATATTGGTTTTTAATGCCTCAGGCAAACACCACATTTGAAGAACTTGAGCGCCTCAGACTGTTGAGCAAAGCCTGGGAAGAAGTGGGACCTCAGCTGTGGCACTTCTTTCAGAGCAGCCTGCAAATGAACATGATCCGAGTACGTTGTGCCCTGTTGCAGAACTGTGATTTGAGCAGCACTTCAACTTCCTTATTTAGTAGGGCATAGGAGAGTTAACTTGGAAAGTCTGGACAGAGGCACAGTCTTGGCATGAAACAATTTTAGGATGTCTGCAAACATATGGGTCTGTGGTCACTAGATTTTCTTTGCAGACTTGTCTACTGTGCACTATGAAGACTCTGGACTCGATCCCCGGTCTAGCTAAGCTCTGCTTGGTGCAGGAAATGAAAGGGCAAAGGTGGTGTTATGCCCAGAGGCGGCTTTTGGCTATTGGGGGCCCTAGGCAAAGGCCCATTGCGGGGGCCCCCATAGGCCCCATGAGGGCCCCCTATAGGCCCACAGGGGCCCCCCTCTGTGGCCCGGCTCCCCCTCACCATCCTTCCAGCCCCAGCTCCCTCCCATGCAGCCCCAGCACCCTGAGCCAGCTCCTCCTCCTGTTGCCAACCGAGGCAGACGTGACTTTTGGGGTAGGCGAAGCAGACGATGGGGCCCCTTACTGCTCGGAGCCCTAGGTGTGCGCCTGCTTCGCCTACCCCAAAAGCCGCCTCTGGTTATACCTCTTTTACACCTACCTGATCCTTCCTTCAGCCAGGGTTGCTTTGTTCCCTTGTACAACTTAGAGCAGGCTTAAGGCTGCTTTAAGCTACACCCAGCTGCCCCTGACCCCAAGGTCCATTCTGGCAGCTGGAGATAGGTGCTCTGTAACCATGTACTCTCCCTTCTGACAATGTCCCTGCAAGAAAGATTATACAAACGTTCAGTGTTTACATTAGGAAAAGAATCTATATGCTGGGTCCCCTAAAGCAGTGGTTTTCAAACCAAGGGTTGGGACCCAGGACTGGGTCTCAGACCCTCAGGTACTGGGTCGCGGCGCCCCCTGCTGATACTGCCGAAAGACTAGAATGCATTGCTCAAAGGTGTAATTGTTAGGTCATGGGCAAAAATTATTTTTTTCAAGTGGGTCCCAAGAAAAAAAGTTAGAATACCACTGCCCTAAAACCCAGAGCAAACTGCTAAGTAACTCAAGTAATTTAATGGTGAAGAGCGATTCATACTGAAAAATATTGTGTGTGTTTGAGAGTCCTTTGTGTGGATCAGGTGATGTTAGACCTATTCTATGTCTTGGAACAAGGAGTAGAATTAAGTATCAAGCAAGGATCTGTTGTTTGTTACTTTGCCCCATAGACAGCACTTTACAGACATAACTCTGTGGCCTACCTTTTCCCACTAATTGGAGAATCAGTAAGATGTCATGTAAAACTTTCCAGCTAGAATGGGCTTGTTTTAACGCACATAAAGAACAATGTACTAAATCAGAACTGATGTGCTCCCCAGAACACTCTAAAGCACCCCACAGTGAGAGACTTCTTGAATGGACAGCTGGGTGCTGACGGTTTAACTGCTGAAGATGTGATCAACTTTCTCCATAATGGATGTCCAGAGAGCCGCGAAGAAGGCATGACAGACTTTGATTGGAGGAATATCTTCAACCTCACAGATCAAGCTTTGCGTTTGTTTAATCAGTATCTGGAGGTAAGGTCAGCACTTATGCTATGGTGATGGGCACCACTGGAGATCTTCAGGGAGAGAGAGTACATTGAAATATCATAATCATTGCTTAGATGCTCTTACTCTGATAGGGATACTTTCATTGGACGATCCCACATGCTGTATTAAAAATATTAGTTGAGTCTGAAAACATCTACAGGAGCCAGAAAAATGTCATCATAGCCATTGTACAGAAGGGGCAACTGACACACACGGACTATGTCTACACTTGTTAATTTAAGTCGACTTATCTAAGTCAACTTAGCATGTCCACACTCAAAAATTAAATCGACTCAAAGGGGACCCTGCCAAATCAATTTAGAGCGTCCACACTGGATGCCTGAGTTGACTTGTAGGGGCTAGGTGGACCTGGGACAGGTCCACGGTGGCAGGGGGGCACCCCTTGCCAAGTGTCAGGGGGCTCAGCATTTGGGACACTGGCAGGGCATAGGAGCAGGGTGGGCACACCAGGCTCTGGCTGTGCCAGCTTAGTCAGCAAAGTTGACTTTAAATGAGGTTTAGTAAAGTCGACTTTAATTTTCCTTAAGTCGCCTTAAGCAGCTGCTTAAGTCGACTTAAGGAAAATGTAGAGTGGATGCAAATTAAATTAAGTTGACTTAAGCAAGCTTAACTCGACTTAATTTGTAAGTGTAGATGCACCCACAGAGTGGGACTTTCAGAAGACTTACCATTGGCTTCAGAGGGTACAGGATTCTGAATGCTTTTGAAAATCCCACCCTGACTTTAACCACCCATTCCAAAACTCACTGGAAGTCAAGGTTTCCACTGACTTTAATGGGCATTGGGTCCAGTCTCATGTGAATTGCCCAAGATCATATGGGGAGTCAGTAAAAGAACTTGAAAAGGAACATAGGAAAAAAGAACACTGAACTCCCTTCCCTAAAAGCCACTGTTTAGGCAGAGGCTAAAAGATCTAGCAGGTATAACAGTTTCATTCTCAGAATGATTTTTGCACCGAGACAAACAATGATTTCAGTGACTCTTTTCCTTTTACTTCTTATTTAGAAATAAATACTAGCCCTGGGAAATCCATCGCTGCACAATACTGATGCTCCTCCTTTAGATAAAAAACAACAGTTAATATCATTGTGGCAGCAGGTGATGCTAAAGAGCTATCAGAGGTATGAAGCATTAGTATTCTGTGTCCTTTCTATAGCACCCCTAAAATGTGCTAGGCACATAATTAGAGGTGTGCCTCCTCCAAAGAGTTTTATCACCTAAACCTAATGAGACAACATACAAACCATGGATGTATCTGGGAGGGGCAGGGAGTGCAAAGAGAGTGTGACAACACAATGTGATAATTTGTTGTAAATTTTCTTCTCTCTTATCAATTTTAACCCTTGGTTCTTTGCCTTTTTCTTAATTAACCCATAGTCATTTGGCTTTTACTAGTTTGTTAATTCTCATCTCTTTATTCCTCTCTTTTTGTTTATTTTTTTAAACCTCATTTTGCTTCATTTTTATTTAACTCCTGCCTCTTTTGTTTTATTTAGCCTATAGGGCTATGTCTACACTTGTACATTTAGGTCGACTTTAACTAAGTCGACTTAACTAAGTTGACTTAGCATGTCTACACCTAAATTTTCGGTCGACTTAGGGGGGAACTTACAAAGTCGATCTAGCATTCACACTGGATGCCTAGGTCGACTTCTAGGGGCTAGGGGGACCTAGGGCAGGTCCAAGAGGGCAGGGGGGGCCCCTTTGCCCAGTGCCAGGGTGCTCAGCCTTTGCCCCATTGTACCCGAGTACAATGGGGCAAAGGGGGACAGGGACCCTGGCAGGGCATAGGGGCAGGGTGGGCAGGGCTCTGCCCTGCCCTTTAGGGGGGCATGCCAGGCTCTCCCTGTGCCCTCCCCCAGCAGGGAGGGCAGGGAGGGAGTCCTGGAGTAGCCCTAAGTCGACTTAGGGCTACTCCAGGTCTACACTGGCTTAAGTCAGCTTTAAAAAGTCAACTTAAACCTTAAGTCGAATTAAAATGAAGTTTAATAAAGTTGACTTAATTTTCATTGTCGACTTTATTTTCCTTAAGTCAACTTAATCAGCTTGCTTAAGTCGACTTAAGAAAAGTGTAGTGTAGACGCGGGGGTAAATTAAGTCGACTTAAGCAAGCTTAAGTCGACTTAATTTCTAAGTGTAGATGCACCCTAGGTTATTTCATTATCTTGTCTTTTTCCTAGGACAAATACCAAAATCAACTCTTCCACTCTGCTGTCTACTCTATAGAGGCAGCTTTTGGGGTAGGCAAAGCAGGTGCACGCCTAGGGCCCTGAACAGTAAGGGGCCCCATCGCCTGCTTCGCCTACCCCCAAAAGCCATGTCTGCTCAGTTGGCAGCAGGAGGAGGAGTTGTCTCAGGGAGCTGGGGCCACATGGAGGAGAGCAGGGCCACAGAGGGGGTCCTCTGTGGGCCTATGGGGGCTCTGCAATGGGTCTTTACCTAGGACCCCCAATAGCCAAAGGCCGCCTCTGCTACTCTATAAATAACCAAACCACTCTTTGCCCTTCTCATGGCCTGTATTATTTTATGTATGGGAGCAACCATAAAATACTAGCTGCTTTCCAAACATCCCAGAGCTTACAGACTACCCCAAGGAGCTTATGGGCTAAGATTGCCCATGTGCCCTGACCCTGTGGAGCCTACCTTTCTCCCTCCTCTTATTCACCCCACCCCACCTTGTCTTATGTGTGGTGCAGTGACATCACTCACTCAAAAGAAAGACATTTAAAGAGCCATTCAGATGGTCCCGTGTAATAGACCCAAGAGATACTTCATTTATGGAAAAAAAAAATCCTTTGGGATCTAATAGAAAATCAACCAATGGGGTTCTAGAGAAACTGCTCTACAGTTTTTAGAATTTAACAAGAGTGATCTTCTTTCTAATGATTTTTGATCATCCATGTTACTGTATAATTCTCTGAAAAATAGAGGGTGGTTCAAAGATTCTATAGAACCATCATTTTCTATTAAATTCTGTGGGACTTCTCTATAACAGAGATTCAGAGAAGAAAGTCTTGAAATCAAACCAAAATCATATATACAATTGCAAATACTACAGCATATTAAAAATATTCTTCAAACAATAGCTATTTGAAGGCTCTTTGGAGGTTTATATGGAGGTTTATAATTCAGATGACAATCTGTCACACCATAACTAGCAAGAAGACTGATGGCCACATTTTCAAAAGTGTTTTCCATTTTGGGGTGCCCAAAATGTTTCAGTTCAAATGTCCTGAAACAAAGGGACACCAAATCAGTGGTCGCTTCTAAAAATGTGGCTGTGTATCGTTTCTTGACTTAGAACTTCCTCTCTCCTAAATGCAGGTGGCCAAAGGGCAAAATTGAGATGACCTGTATTTTTTTCTGGTGTATTTGAAACATTAATGCATTTGATCCTTCTTTAGCTTGTTGTATACACTGTGTGGCAAATATAAGTAAATGTGATGTTTATGAGCAATCAAGTAGCTGAAAATTGTGGGTGTGCCATGGAATTGTTTGTCTCATTGAAGTGTGCTGTATTACTGAAACAATTGGGAACCACTGCCGTAGGACTCCTGGGGCCACTCAGAGGCACCACTGAGAAAGTTAGGTGTAGCGTGGTATATAAATATACGCTAATAGTGTCCTCTTTATGTTCCCTTTCCCAATGACATGCCAGTGGCTGTGTAATAGCCTGTATCTGTTCTTTTCACTTCTTCCCAAGTTAAAGGTAACATGACACATTCTCAGGCAGGTCCTAGGAGAAGCATTGTATTGAGAACTGGATTTGGAATGGGCAATCTAAGCTTAATGATGGGTTCAGAATCCTATTCACTAAGCTAACAAGTCTGACAAAGGTGTTATTTTCAGTCATGGAGTTGGGCCGAAGGTCAATTAGTTTCTCCAGAGTTTTTAGGAATGGCCTGTAGCTTTCTGGGTGCAAGGAAAGGGGGCAATTTGGGCTGCATAGAATTGAGCGGGAGATGGCTATATATGAGTGGACTCATAATGAAGAAGGGGAAAAAAAGAAATGAAATACAAACTGATCTGTAAACTTCTGAGCACAGATAAACATGGTGGGCTCAACCTTGGGGCAGATTGGGGCTGACAATCTGAAGCCATTGCTCTTGGTAATAATGCTAAGTACTGTACGTTTGTTGAAAGTCTGTAGCAGAGCAAGGAATAGGACCCAGCTCTCCTGATTCCCAGTCCTGTGCTTTAACCACAAAGATTCTCCCTCCTGTGGAAGAAGACAAGAAGTGAAGGTCCCGTCAGCTGCGTGCTAGACGCTAGTTATCACAGCTGATGGAGAGAGAGGCTTTTGCACATGACTGTATTATCCTCTGCTGCTTGCTTAGTTCAAACTAACATTCCAGTGTGGCCATGCTAGTTCGAATTAAGCTAATTTGAACTAACTAAAATTAGTTCGAATTAGTTAGCACGTTAGCCTTAAAGACTAACAAATTTATTTATTACATAAGCTTTCATGGGAGAAAATCCCACTTTGGCAGACACTTTGCAACTTTATATTCCAGTGTCTTTGAAGCCAGATTTACTATTAATTTCACTTTGCTCATTAAATAGAGCTAGCTAGATACAATGAAATAAGATGGGCCAAGCAGAAGATAACTTTATTCTGTGACAAGTTCCAAAGGTGTAGCCATGTTCGACACGGTCAATTTAGGTTTAAATAGTAATGACGGGTTCTTTTCTCATTACAACAGGTAATTCTGCTTTCCTTTTCCCTCACCTCCTCCCTCTAATATGCTGTTCTCCATTGTTTCAATCTAAACAACTGCATTGATTTGCTGTAACAGTCTGACCCGATCCTATGATTTTACACTTCCCTGAATTCATCTTTGGTTCTCCATCTGCAAGTGTCTGATGAAGTGCAATTTTCTCCCACGAAAGCTCATGCGATAAATAAAATCGTTAGTCTTTACAAGTGCCACTTGTTTGTTTTATTCTTTGACAATGATACCTGGAAATGTGCAAATTATTCTGTTACTGTTTCTTTTCGGTATAATTAATATTTGAGGAAGCATTGTCCTCTAATGACTAGAGCAAAGGTATGGGCATCAGGACTTCTGGCTTCTACTTAATCTCTTTTCAATGTGCTAAAACATTATGTTGCTTACTTAGAGAGAGATGTTTATTCCACTCTCTGCTGGGCAATCCAAACTGGATTCTATTCTTACCTGAAAATCAGGCCCTTTCTATGTCTTATTTTTTCGACCTGGAATAATAATACCACAGAAGCTGTGAGGCTTACTTAACGTTTGTAAAGCACATTAAGTGAACTAATGTTTCTAAAGCAGTTTGAGATACTTGTATAAAAGATGCTATCCAAGTGCAAAGCTACGGAGTAATAATACTGGTGCTTTAAGTGCCTCTTTTCTTGTTTTGCTGAGGGTTAAAGAAAATATTACCACACATAATCCCTAAATGTAAGGTCATCTTTCAGAATATCATCAGCTGTAGTAATGCAAAAACTTTAATTCTGTTACAAGCATTCTTCCGTTTAAAAAGCAAAGTATAATTCACTAGATTGGAAAGGTTAAACAAAAGAGCCTTTACATTTCAAAGATGTCTGCCAGCTAAATAACAAGTTGTCTCTATGAGCACTTTGATGTAGAGTAATTGTTGGTTATTGACCTGAAAGAGATGATGAAAAAGATAAAATCAAACAAGTTAGCCACTTGGCATTCTATGAAGTGAGGTAATTGAATACATTTCTTCCCTTTCAGTTTAGACTCAGAGGCTAAATACATTTACTCTCTAGTCTATGCTAACATCTCACTGATTTTGGAATGAAGGGGCACAAGATACAAACATGCAGTTTTCAAAGGGGTAACCATGCCAGTGTAGTTCAGCAAAACAAACAAGGTGTGTTGGGGCACTTTTAAACACTAACACATTTATTTATCGCATGAGCTTTCGTGGGAGAAA
Source organism: Pelusios castaneus (assembly GCA_007922175.1). Classification (NCBI taxonomy): domain Eukaryota; kingdom Metazoa; phylum Chordata; order Testudines; family Pelomedusidae; genus Pelusios; species Pelusios castaneus. The sequence goes on along the minus strand of ML685795.1, from coordinate 3,512,570 downwards.
ATCCCACTTCATCAGATGCTTGAAGATGGAGTGGGATTTTCTTCCACAAAAGCTCATGTAATAAATAAATGTGTTACTCTTTAAGAGTGCCACAAGACTCCTTGTTCGTTTTGCTAAACATGCAATTGTAATTTTCCCGGTTGGTAATATTGTCATGTACAGAGTTCATAATCCCTGTCTCTCACTATAGCAAAAGTGACTGGTAAATGTAAAACGAACAGGGTTCCTCTAAAATTACTAGGAGACCTGTGGCACTTTTAAAGACTAACAAATTTATTTATCACGAGTTTTCATGGGAGAAAATCCCATTTTGTCAGATGCTTTAAAGATGGGGATCTTCAAAGATGGGGAGCTTCAAAGCATCTGACGAAATGGGATTTTCTCCCACGAAAGCTCATGTGAAAAATAAATTACGGTAGTCTTTAAAAGTGCCACAGGACTCCTTGGTTTTTTGGCTGACCTAGACTAACACGGCTACCCCTTTGGAACTTGTCTAAAATTACTGTACATATAATGATGATTTGATATCTTGTGAATGTGGAAATAATAGTAATGCATCTCACAGTGATACTAGAGACAAGGAAGAAGACATTACATTGTGAAGTGCAAAGCAAACCTTTACTGACGAGCTAGTTAGCTGATGTTCAGAAGAGACAACAGCTTAGTCTGAAAACCCATTACATTGCAAAATGAAATAGGTAGATAGTATTATCAATGAAATCAATGACAGATAATCCATAAATGACTTACCAACATGATTTGATATGATAAAACAGATATACAAACAGCTGAGAAACTTTTGTACATTGTACACAAAGAACTAATATGAGCCCTTATCCTGCAAACACCCCCATGGCTAGGTGTTTTCTAGATGGGGTTCATGATTTTTTTTTTGCTTTGTGTTATGGATCAGCTGTCCTTTTAACTGTTGAAAGCACACGTGGGCCTTATTGGCACTGGAGAGAAACAGATTTATACCAGCTAGAGTGCTAGTGCAGAGAAAGGTCTGGTGGCCAGAACCATTGTTATTACAGGAAATCTCCTGAAAGCAGGTTGTATAAAAAGTCGCAGGCCTTGTCTATTCTGAGGCTCCAACTCTTCCAGCTCAACTGGTAGGCAGTTTGAATTTTTGAGAGGATTTTCCCTGTCTAGTTGAGGTCTGCAGAGAGTCCAGGTTTCCATGCCAAAGAGAAGATGTCAGCTCGGAGAACCTTGGCTCAGGGGGGCCAGCGAGGTGCATGCCGTTGTTTGTTGTTAGTAAAAATGGTGCACAGGATTGAGTGGAGCTCCAGAGCTGCGCTCTGCTCACAAACCACATCAGTTTCTCTCTCACCCACTCCATGGAGGCTGCGTGCTAACCCTGGTGCTGGCTGTACAGTTTGTACAGTCTCATCCACATTTCTCCTCTAAGGGAGACTTCACAACAGCCACAGATACCCTCTTGACTGAGGTGTGAGAACTATTTCCTTTCAGCAGGCTGTTGGCAGTCCGGCTCCTTGCGTTCAGCTCAGAATGCGGCAGTGTGTTTGTGCACCAGTTAGTGCACCAGTGATCAGGTCACACCCATGCAGCACTCGTCACACTGGCTGCCTGTAAAGTAAGTGACTGAGTGGTGTAGGTCCTACCTGTGTCTTGGGCCTGGGGCCTTACTACACACACACACACACACACACACACACACACACACACACACACACATATCAAATTTCAAGGAATCTCACTCAGGGCGGAAAGCAAACACGACTGCAGCGGTTTGGCCCAATGTTGTATCGCTCATTCGTTCTTTTCTTCAGTACTTACTAATGCTCTTTCCTAATGTATGTTTCATAACCACTCTCGGCCCCTCATTTACCTCCCCTCCCAACCTGATCCTCTCTTGCCTTGACCCTCTCATGGTTTTACATTTTGAAAGTATGCTGAGTTCTGTTAAATCACAATGTTTGCTCATTTTATAGTGTTGTCCAGTGCCCTGAAGTCTTCCAGGGATGGGAGCTGCACTTAAAAGGAATAAAAGAAATAACAGTTCTACAAGACTCCTTGTTTGTTTTGCTGAACTAGACTAACACAGCTACTCTTCTGAAACAGTTCTACTTCCTCTATCCCTCTACTGATACCAGCTCCTCATCAGTGTTTATCTGATGGTTTGCTGTGATTTCCCCCACAAATATTTTTCTAGTGTTTCCTCCACTATAAGGCAATTATTTAACTTCAATCATTTAACTTTGTTTTGCTATGATCTTACCATAGATATGGGATTTGGTTTTCACTAGATTCTGTAATCCTGCAAAGGGCTCAGGTGGTGAATTCTTCCCCCAACCCCCTTTTTTAACTGCTAGGTTTGTTTTCCTTCCTGGTGGGTTTGACCCTTGTTTTCCAGGCACTGGCAGTAGGTTCAGTATATTTCCCCTTTCTGTATTTGTTTATTGAGATGACAATTGCAGCATTAATGTTCTTTTCTCTTTATCTTCCTGGCAAGACTCTTGCTTTTATGAGCTGTCTCCAGAAAGTTTTATGATTACTTCAGTCAACTCTTCCTTCCTTGGTTTTCTGTGTTAGTTATAAGGTCTAGGGTTCTTTGTAAAGTGGTTGTTGCATCTATCCAGCTGTCTGTCACAATGGTGTGTGCACTAAATTTGTCATAAGAATTGGACCAAGTACGGAGTCTTCAGGTAGAGAAAAAAATCAGCTTTTAGTTCAGTTTCAATGCAAGCATTAAAGCTGAAAAATGCCATCTGTCGCTGAAGTTATCTAACCTATTTTCCTGCCCCATTGTAACAAGTGATGTTTTTTTCCAGTGGATAGCCTCTGCTACTGTAGTCCCATAAGGCTGTCACTTTTGTGATTATCTGCAGTGCTTGACCCTGGATAAATTTGAAGGTCATGCTGATGAAACTCAATTGACTCATCAAGCCCTTAACCTGCTGGAGGAGAACAAATTCTGGGCTGGAGTAGTCTTTCCTGACATACACCCCAAGACTAGCAAGCTGCCACCTCATGTGAGCTACAAGATCCGGATGGATATAGATGCAGTGGAGAAAACAAATAAAATCAAAGACAGGTGATTTCTGCTTTCCTCAGCTGTGCCTGCCATAGAACCAGTAATGCAAAACATGGGAACCCTCACTAGCATTCTGAGAGCCAGAGGATGTCAGTGTCCGCATTCAAATACCAACATGAGAGCTGATTGAATCTGGTGGTGTTTCGCCTGTCTAATGCAGAGCAGAAGTCAGATCCAGCCCATAGTACTTGGCACTGAGCAACGAGGCTGGCAGACATGAGTGGGTAGGGTGTGTGTGTGGGGGGAGGGGCGGTCAGAATGGAGGAGTCTCATTGCTGGAGTAGCCTGCATAGTGTTTTTATGTTACCTCCCCATGTAGGTAGTGGACCGAGAGTTTTACTTAGTCCTTTCCCCTTCTGCCCCTTGCTTGTTGCAAAACTTGACATGCACATCCTGCCCTTTCTCCTTGTGCAGCAGAAATACATTGCTTCTGCTGTAGGAAGATCCTCTGCCACCTTGGATATGCTTCTTCACGTGTTAGCAAACATGTTTTCTCAGACTACGTTAGATATGGGCTCGGAATTTCTAACCACAGTTGCCAGCTCTTGTAATTTTATTACAACTCACATGATATTTGGAGTTTTTCTAAAGCTGGCAGTGCAGGAATCTCATTATTACCTGAGAATCTCAGCTTTCAGTTTAAATAAAAGCAAGTTTCTAGACATCATGACTCAAACTGCAGAGAAAAACTTGAAAACATTTTCTTTAAGTGCTCTAATGCCAGTTGGCAAGCTGATCTCAGGAGTGCTTGTGGCCTAACACGTGATTTTTGAGCACTTGTGGTTGACATTACTATAACGATTAAAGAAAGAGCTATTTGGTCTGTAACGACTACTGAAAACTGTGGCTCCTGGTGTGTCTGAACAAGGACAACCATTCTGAGGTTTTTTTTCCTGCTCTGCATAAATGTTTGGTAAACAGTTTGTTTGCAGTTAATTTTTCCATGAAAATTTTTTGAATTTTCACTGAAAACTCAGAAATTGAAAGGTTTTAGCTGAAAATCAAAGAATTTCAGATGATATATATTGACAAAAAAAGGCAAACATTTCTGCAAAAAGCAGACATGTTTTGCGAAACATTTTCAGTTAGTTGAAAAATTCAATTTTCCACTAAAAAAAAAACCCAACAGGTTAGATGGAATATATTTGACCAGCCTTGGTCACAAGGTTAAATTCTAGGCGCAAATGAAGTAGTCACCTGATTTGGATCTTTAGGATAGAAAATGAAAGGTGTGAGACACGTGATGGAGTGAATCCATTAAAAACCTTCAGCAGTCAGAGAAGAACTTTTAAAATAAAAAGCTGAGAATTCTAAAGGGGCCATAGGGACTGAGAGCGAATCTGTTTGATTGAAGCCATAATATTTTATAAATCAAACACACAAAAATCCATAAATACCAGAAACATTCTGAACAAATCTGGCACACTGAAATATGTAATTTCTGTTTTATTTTGAACCCCTTTGATGCGTTTTTGGCCAAAATGACTGTTTTACATAACAGAATAGAGAACTTAAAAAAACAAAACAAAAGCTAGACTTTCTGAATCATGAATGTCTGACCCCCGTCTCAGGCAGCAGGTCCTCAAAGCCAGAACCTGGAAAGCAAAGGACTAGATGGAGGCCCTCAGAGTTCTTGTCTACGTGTTCTCTTTCCTAAAGTGTCTGCCTACCTGCCTGAGTGATTCCCATGTCATTTTTCTTATCAGGTACTGGGATCCTGGTCCAAGAGCTGACCCGGTGGATGATTTACGTTACATCTGGGGAGGGTTTGCCTATCTGCAAGACATGATTGAGCATGGGATTATAAAGACCCAGACTAACGCTGAAGTGCCCTCAGGAATCTACCTGCAGCAAATGCCCTATCCCTGCTTTGTAGATGATACGTGAGTAAGAGCAGCTAGCAATCCTATTTCTGATAACTAATTAGATGGCTGGATGATGCAGTGGATTTTCAGGAGATTTGACTGCTTTTGCCTTTGATCTTGTTTAAAAGTCAGAAAGAAATCCCAGGACTATGGCATTAGTGAAATTCCCCAAGGAGCCAGGGATGTGTTTCCCTTATTAACTCAGATAAGGAAACCCCATACTTTGGAACTTTAAGAAATGAGACTGAAGAGTCTGATCCTGCTCCCCTTGAAAGCAATGGGAAAACCCCACTGACTTTAGTAGCAGCAGGAGAATGCCCTGAAACTTGAGCCACTGGAAAAGTTGCACAGTTTATAGCTGAGCTGGTGATATCTGGATGGGGAAAGAAAGACAAAAAAGTAATTCAATTAAAATTAAATGAACTTTTTTGGTGTTTAAAATGGGGCCGCACAGAGACCATTTCCCCATAACGCTGTGGCTCTGAATCACACATAGTCCTACTTCCAGGAATCACATGTACTAAATAGCACAATTCTCTCCCTCACTAATGCTGTGCCTGCACTACAGCCTATGTCAGCAAAACTTTTTTTTGCTTGGGGAGTGTGAATATTCCACCCTTCTGAGCAACATAGGTTACACTGACATAAGCGTTCATGTGCACAGCATTATGTTGGCAGGAGAGCTTCTTCTGCCAACATAGCTTATGGCGCTCATGGAGGTGGGCTTTTATACCAATGGGAGAGCGCTCTTCATGAGACACACTGAGACGGCATGGTTGTGTTGGTACAGCTGCGCCGCTTCAGTGCTGTATGGAACACTGCAGCTAACTGCAGATGGCAGGGATGTTATCATTTGTGGTACCCTCCCCACCTCTCAGTACCTGTTACTCTAGCAGAAAGGTGCTAATGGGCCCTGGGTTTCTTTCGCCAAGAGAGGTTACTGCAGCTACAGAAACCCAGCCCGCACAAAGGTTACTGAAGGTTGATCTAAAGGGAAAAGTTACATCGACACAGCTACGTCTCTCAAGGATGTGAAAAATCCACCCCCCTGAGAGACATAGTTAGGCTGACCTAACTCCCTGCATGGACAGTGCTAGTTTGACAGAACAATTCTTCCATTGACCTAGCTATCACTGGGGAGAGGAATTAACTACAGAGACAGGAGAACCCCTTCTGTTACTGGAGGGAGTGTCTGATGGTGATGGTGGTGCTGCTGTAGTGGTGTGAGTGTATGCAGAGCCGAAGGCCTGCAGCAGTTATATGTGGCTGTCGGCTGACCCCAGAAAATCACAGAGAGAGCCTGTGCTTAGTTGAGACCCCCTTCAATGAACCCAATTAAATAAAATAATTAAAGCCTTTTGGAAGAGGCTGGCAGTGTGCTGATTTTGGGTTGACACATGCTTGCCAGTTTGGGGACCAGAGTTCCCACAAGAGGTCCATCTCAGCCCACCTCCACAAAGCTTTTTCTTTTGGTTCCACATGCCAGGTTGATCTCTGGAAGTTTTCAGTAGGAAAGTGATGGTTTTTTCTCACTATTTGTGACTGGTGCAATCCTGCTAACCCATTACTAGAGGACTTGCTAGTACTCAGATCAGTTTGACTATTTCTAAAAGAACACCTCTTCCTATGATTTTAACAGCCCCAGGTTTCTATCCCAGGCAGAAAGAAGTGGGGAGGCTCCATCTGGCTTTTTGGTCAGTTTCATTCAAATGTCACCATCACAAGACTGGTGCAAAATGAGAATCAGATATTTTGCTGCTAACATTGGCCATCTGTGGTAGTCTCAAGACCTTCCAAGACAGATGTTTTGCATATGCGATAGCAATATAGTATCCAGCTGCTTATAAATAGTTAATATTTATTGACTTATTTGCTAATTAAAGTAGGGGAAACGTTAACACTTGAGAAAATAATTTCTTAACATTAGGCTCTGTCTCAAAATGCTCTTTGCAAGTTATAATAGTGGCAGCATAGCGTAGGGTTTAGAAATTGAGTCAGATATTGAGATCTTTGCCCTGCCACAGACTCAGTGGCCTCAGGCAAGTCTCAGAACCGCTGTGTGCCTCGGTTTCCACATTTGTAAAATGCAAATAATACCTAGCTCCTGGGGTGCTGCAAAATTTAATTTTTTATTGTTTGTAAAGCACTTTGGGTATGTCTACAGTAGCAATTTAGGTCGACTTAAGGACCCTTAAGTCAACCTAAATTACTCCCTGTCTACACCAGACTTTCATTAAGTCGACTTAAGAAATTCCTTAAGTCGACTTAATGAAAGCTTAAGTTGACTTAATAAGAACCAGCCATTAGGTCGACTTAAGCCTTAAGTCGACTCCTTAAATCAACTTAAGGACAGTGTGGACGGGGATTAACCCTTAAGTCGGCTTTAAGTTGACTTAGTCAACCTTATTAAGTTTACTTAACTTTTTCTTGTGTAGAGATAGCCTTTGAGTCTTACAGATCTTATAGCAAAAGGTTACTACAATCTTAGACTTGGATTTTCAGAGAAGTCTAACTTTAGTCTTCTTTGAAATTCTCAGCCATAATAAGTGCAATGAATTCTTTTTCCTTTTCCCATCCTTTCTTCCCTTTCATCCCAACCCTTTCCTATTGTTCCTGTATTTCACTCACTCTCCTTTCCCTGCATGGGCAGCTTCATGATCACCCTGAATCGTTCCTTCCCTATCTTCATGGTTCTGGCTTGGATCTATTCGGTCTCCATGATAGTGAAGAGTGTTGTCTTGGAGAAGGAAATGAGACTGAAAGAAGCCATGAAGAACAGGGGAGTCACTAATGGGGTTATCTGGTATTCCTGGTTCCTAGACAGCTTCATCATGATGGCTGTGAGCGTATTTCTCCTAACAGCACTAATTACGGTAAGGATTATCTTGTGAGTAACTTCAGAAAGCCCCAACCTGCAGTTTTCATTTGCACTGCGGATATTAGTTATCCGTGAAGAAACAATAGCTGTACATAAAGAGCGCCGAACCACTGGTGGCTTACTCTGATTTTAGCACGTAGTATGCTCATGCTCGTAAGCAGCCCTCCAGGCTGCATCAGCACTTGACAGAGACAGAGAGAGATAAGTTCACTAATGAGACTTATTGTAAGACTGTCTGCAGGATGATGGTCAGGTCTGATCATACTGACAGGTCATGTTCCATTTGTTGCATTTCTAGTATACAGAGACCAGTCTTTCATTAAGTATCACTGTTCTAAATGAGAAGATCTCAATCTGAGGAATTCTAATCTTTTCCTTCACTGTCTGAGTCATTTATCATAGGCTGTGCTTGCCTGCTTTGAAACTAGAGCACTCAGAGAGGGGGGAGAGAGGCAACAGGGCCTGATCCAGGCCTAATCTCTCCCTCACTCCCTGGAGAGAACTATTCTGGCTCCTAGTTGCAGAATTGCTGCTTTTTCAAAGTAGCATATGTTAGTACTGGACCCAATTTCTAAGGCCACCCAATCCTTTTCTAGCCAGTACAATAACTATTCTTGAATTGAGCTGGCGTGGGTGGTTCCTTGGTTTGTGCTACTCTGGCAGAGAAGAGTTACCTGACTTTTTCCCTAGGGCACGGAATTGTTAAAAATCCGGAGTCACAATTCAGCCTGTCCTCTCCAATCTTTCTATTGTACTCTTTGTGTTTGTCTACACATACGATGAGTAATACTTTAACTACACTGGAATAGCGGTACAACCTCTCTAGTGTGCATTCTGTTATATCCGTATAAAAGAGTTTATTTTAAAATCATTGTTCTGCTTTGTATGTGGGACCAGCTATAGCCATTCAATTGCACCCACCATAGGGACTGTACCAGTATAACTGTGTAGGTAAAAAACACACACATACACTTCTATACTGGTACAAAAATTGTGTGGAGACCACGCCTTAAGGTACAAAACAGCCCTTCTCCCTCTGAGGGTAAGCTGAAATCACTGCAGTGAGAAGGGATGTTAAAGGTTCAAAAGCATTAAGGAAAAGGTCAACAAAAGTTCATCCAGTGGGTTAATTTTTGCACAAAGGATTCTGGGAGATCTAGTCATCATCCTCAGCCCTCACCGGCTCTGGGAATGTAATTCAGGTGCAGAACATAGTGCTTTATATTCTGCCTACAAGATTTTCTTTTTAAATGGGTGCCTGTCAACTTTCCCCAGACCCACCTGCTAGTGTGAGGGTCCCGGGGAGAACAATAGGAATTTGTTCTGACAGTTCTGACAGTTTTATTTTAACTGAATTGGTTTCCATGCAGACATGTCTCACTTGGACTTGTATAGAGGTATTGTCTGCAAGGAACTTCTCTTCAAGGAATGCAGAGGGAGAACATCAGATTTGTGTCAGTTACAATTACAAAGACAAAAGAGAATCATCACATTGAACTCTAGGCTGAACAACCAGTGAAACTAGTGGTAATGCCAGCTTCCTCAGAGCCTGTGAGTAGGGATGAGATTAGACCACTGCCTTTTGTGAGCTGTGGATTTTTAATTACTATTATTGTAAAGCCCTCAGACACTTGGCTAAAATGGTGGGGAGGCTGATTAAATAGATTAGATAGAGTAGGTAAGATACATTGATTAACCATTATAGATCTGGTAGGTAGTTCTGAGCTCTGCTGCTAGTTTGGGAGGCAGTAATGCAACTAAACTCATTTGGTTTCCTCTGGTTACAGTGCGGAGAGGTGCTTCACTACAGCAATCCCCTCATCCTCTTTCTGTTTCTGCTGACATTCACCACAGCCACCATCATGCAGTGTTTCTTGCTCAGCACCTTCTTCTCCAAAGCTAACTTGGCAGCAGCCTGCAGCGGAGTCATCTACTTCACCCTCTACCTGCCCCACATCGTCTGCTTTGCTTGGCAGGACCGCATGACGATAAACCTGAAGATTATAGCAGTAAGGCACCTTTTGCCTCTCTCTCTGGAAAAACTCAGGCTCTCTCTGGCTTTATAATTCCTTTGTCTTGACTTTCTCATGCCCTTTGTCTCTGTTTCTCTAGTCAGCATGTGAGTAACAGAGTACAGCACACCTGCTAAAGAGAAAGGGACCCAAGTAACTGTCCTTCCTCCTCACGCTGGTTTTGCAATATGGAAAGTCAACTGATTTCAATTGACAACAGAGTCCTGTGGCACTTTTAAAGACTAACAGATTTATTTATCGCATGAGCTTTCGTGGGAGAAAATCCCACTTCGTCAGACGCTTTGAAGATAGGAAAGTTACAGAGTGGGAGGAAATTAAATGCAGGAGAGTGTATGACATAGCATCAGGTCAGGCTGTTAGAGCAAATCAAAATAAGTGTTAGGATTCAAAACACTGGGGAACAGCACATAGAGGAGGGGGAGGTCAATTCACTTGTTGTAATTTTCTCGCATTACATCAAGTGAATTGACCTCCCCCCTCCTCTATGTGCTGTTCCCCCGTGTTTTGAATCCTAACACCTACTTTGATTTGCTGTTACAGCCTGAC
>ML685795.1:3474860-3501790 GCA_007922175.1 Pelusios castaneus | reverse complement strand
GAAAGCTCATGCGATAAATAAATCTGTTAGTCTTTAAAAGTGCCACAGGACTCTGTTGTCTTTCTACAATAGACTAACACGGCTACCCCTTTGGAATTTGATTTCAATTGAGTTATTCCTGACTCAGAGGGACAACATTATCATATATTTTGGGCCTTGTCTACGCTAGTACTTATGCTGACAGAACTTTTGTCACTCAGGGGCATAATGAAACACCCCGTTGGGCGACATAAGTTTTGCTGACATGAGCACTTGCATGTTCAGCTCTATGTTCTTGGGGTAGCATCTCCAGCAGCAGGGCTACCTCCAGTCATACAGGTAGCATTTTTATTATGTTGGCAGGAGAGCTCTCGGTAAGTTTTAAGTTTAGACTAGGTGCTCGATGTTGTAGGGAAACAAGCCTCTGACAAACCCTAGTCACTAGCAATGTTTTCACGGGTATTTCAAAAACTAGTCTTTACACATAGATGCTCCCCTGCAGTGTTTGCAATCTGTGCTTCGCAACAGCGTGCTGCTGCAGGCAATCCAGCAAGTGCAGGTTGAAACAAATAGGGGCAAAATGGAAATAAACAGAAGAAATGATAAAGATGCACATTACCATTTTAAAATTGCTACAAATTTAAATGTGCCAACTCTATTTTAACACAAGCAAGGGAAAGAGAGAGCTATTGTAAAATGATTTTCAACTGATTTTTAATTTGACTGAAAGCTGCTTTCATGAAATCATGTATATTGTTGTAAGCATTTGCCAACCTTTAAAAAGTGTGTGTGCAAACATTAGATAAATAAAATATCATTTGGAGCTTAAATTGACTTGAAAGTGTCCCCTTTAAACTAGATTTGGGCCAAATCCAGAACGTCAAATGCAAACTGCTTTGATTCGCAGAATACTGTTGGGGTCCCATCGATATTATAATTTATGGCACTGTGGTACAACTGGACCTTTAATTCTGCTCCCGTTATAATGTAGATGGGGCCTATAGATTAGTCTCTTTAACTGCACAGGATATACATTTTAAGTTCTGCAAATGATGACAATAAAACTGGATCAAGGACCTGATCCTGTGAGCAGCTATATGCCGTTAACTCTGTAGCTTAACAGAAATTTAGGGTATTCAACACTTAACCAGATCTGGTCTGGGAAAAGCCTGGTCCTGGTCTGCTGTCATGGGAAGAACAGTGGTCGTAGGCTATGTCTACACTACAGAGCCCATGCTGGCATTGTTATGTCAGCATAGCCCTCTTGCATATGGTGTATGCCAACAGAAGGAATTTTTGTGCTTGTGTGGTAACTTCATCTCCCTGAGCAGCACTAGCTATTCTGGCAGAAGTCGTGTTCTGTGGACATAATTGGGGTTCTTTTGGAACAGTTATGTTGTGAGGGGTTGCGGTTTTTTCACATACTGACCAAGATATTACTGAAGTCGGTTGAGTAAAAGAAGGGAACTGTGAGAAGGGACCCATAGGGTTGCTGACAGAAACTACGATGGGGAGCACTGGAGAAATCAGAGTTGCCTTGTTTGTTTTGATGTTTGGGTTTATATTGCTCGTTTAGAGCCTTACAGACTACGAAGCAGAGCTGGGTTGGATTGGGGTGGACGTGGTTTTCACATGGAAAATTTCTTCTTTTTGGCATAAAATCAAAAATTGGGAAATTTTCATCTGAAAACTGAAAAGTTTTATTCGGAGATCCAACAACAGTGACCCATGCACCCATTCTGTATGAGCTGTGGCAGACTACCTCTCCTGTCGTGCAGTACAGCGTCCCCTCTGGCAGAGCTGTTGCAGTGCACTATGGGAAAGGATGCCCAGAGACTGTACTGGTTTGGGAGAACAAGAGCTGTGTAAATCAATTGGAAACCCCAAGAGTCCGGGGTTATGGTTTTGCTTAGGCTGTGTCTCCTGTGACCTTTCTCTTCTGCTGCACAGACACTGAGGCTCCATGCAGACTCTGTAATTCCTTTGTCTTGGTATTTCTTGTGCCCAAAGCGCTCTCTCTTCCCAATGTGTAAGTACAATACACCTGGTAGAGACGAGGAGACCTGAGCCACTATCATACATTTTGTTGCCTACATTTATTTCATTCTACTGAGGCAGACACAGCATTCTTTTCATGATCTCAAACTGCCACAATCATCTACATGAATCTCCCTATGGATAAATTGAAAATTATTTACACTCTCCTGGGAGTAGGTGCTACTCCTCTGAAGTCAATAGGAGCTGAACCTGTTTATGCCAGGATCGAATTTAGATAATCATGTCTAAATCCTTTAGAGCTCCCACCGTTCCTGGGATTAAAGATGTCCTAGTGTCCTTCACTGAACAATTGACCTTAGAGTCCTACTTTACCTTAGACTGTATTTAAAATAAAATCTATTTCTTCCATTCATCTTGATCATTCTTGTGCAGAACCAAGTTTCACATTTCAGCTCAAAAACATTTTTTTTATCGACGTTGGCTTTTCCCTTGCCTGAATCCCTGTCATTTTACCTTTATTACAGAGCTTGCTTTCTCCAGTGGCTTTTGGGTTCGGTACAGAATACTTGTCACGCTATGAAGAGCAAGGTCTTGGGCTACAGTGGGATAATATCAGGACCAGCCCTCTGGAGGGAGATGAATACAGTTTTTTATTCTCCATTGAGATGATGCTTTTTGATGCTCTGCTATATGGAATGTTCACATGGTACCTTGAAAATGTTTTTCCAGGTATGTCAGTCTCCCATTCATATGTGCTGGTGGTTGTAAGTAACATTGTCCTAAATTAATCTCCTAGGCTATGTCTACACTGGCAAATTAGTTTGAATTAAGGAAGCTTAATTCGAACTAACTAAAGCCATGGCTACACTAGGCTTTAGTTAGTTTGAATTAAGGGCTTCCTTAATTCGAACTAATAAATTCGAATAGGTCTTCAGAAGTAAGGCTTTAATTCGAACTAACTAGTTCAAATTAGCCAATGTGGCCATGTTAATTCGAACTAATTTCTTAGCTCAAACTAACCGGCCATTGAAATGGATGGGGATCACTAATTCGAACTAACTAAAATTAGTTCGAATTAGTTAGTTCGAACTAACTCATTCAAACTAATTTTAGCAAGTGTAGACATAGCCCTAGGGAGTAGAACAGGACTTTAATGGGCGCAGATTATTTCACATCTGCTTACCTTATTGCATCTGTCTCTGAAGTATCTGGTGCTGTTACAGGTTATCTGACCAAAGGGGCCACAAGTCTGATCCAGACTGGAACTATTTGGGGGTTTGTTGGTTTTTTTTAAATTTCCTTTTTCTCCCTTTTCCATTTTTCACCCCTTTTTCCATTTTACAACTGAAAAAGAGTGGGGAGAAAGGAAAAAATGTTTTTGTTTTTCGTCACAAAAGGGAACATTTCAGAAAAAAAAATTTCTTAGCATTTTCAGAAAAGGCCATTTTCCATCCAAATTACTTTTCATTTGGAAAATGGGGACCTGCTCTAACTCAAGTCCTGACAATGCACTTTGAAGCCCAAAATACATACTCAGAGGCCCCGATCCACTGCTGTCCTGTAGCCCCTTTATGCCAGCTTTTTCTTCTGATGTAATTATACTTCCCATGCAACATGAGACGAATGACGCTCACTGACTAGATTGTCAGGAACATTACCTAAGAGGTTTCTTAAGATTTTTCTAGAGAATCCTGGCTGAGATATTAGGAACAGCAAAAGCGCTATCTTGGTACATCGTACAAATTAAGAGGTAAGGTTTAGTGTGGAAATAGCATTTCCTTTTATCTTAAACTAAGTTGTTTAGCCTGATGTTAAACATGCTTGAAATACAACATTAAAAAGCTATAGCTGCGCTGGGGTCACCTTTGCATTGATGTGCTGCGTTAGCCTATATGCTGTAGCTCCAATTCCTGTTGTTGAAGCAGGTGGCAGTGACAATGATATCCCTTTTTGATCCAAGCCGTGAGCCAAACTTCAGAGTTCTGAGTGTTATTCTGTTAGGAGGATAAATTGATCATGTGATCCTGTTCCTTTACAAAGAATGCACAAAGTCTTATTTCTCATCATACTGTGGGAGTCAAACCTGAGACAACTTCTTTGTTCACAGTTCCAACCCTCTTTTCAGCCAGTTGTTTACCCAAAAAGCTGTCTCTAGGCTTTCTTCGGGGCCACACTCACAATGTTTGTTCTGGCTGTCTCCTTGGCTTTCTGCTCCTTCTCTGTTCTTTCTGTCCTGTGTGTTTCTCATGGGCGGCTTTTTTCTCACTCAAACACGCACAGCTCCACCGACCAGTCAGTGCCTCCCCATCTCCCCCTCCCCTGCATTTCCTACATCCGTCCCCACGTAAACCCCATGGGCTGCATAGTTCAGCCTCTGCTCAAGCATTTCCAAGTACTAGTGGTTTGGGTGATGACTTGTTTCGACTATCTGATTCCGTAAAGGAGCTCAATTGTTTTTACACTTATCCTGAATGAAAGGTGTCTATACGCACAGTTTCAAGGAGGTTTAACTCAAACCATAGCAAGCCAAGTGTGCTTCTGTGTGCAGACAGAGAGTTCATGAGTTAATGTGAGCACAGTAAGTCAGTTCTTAAGAACTAGAGGGTAGTGTTTTGAGTAAGTGGAAATGGGAGGCACGGGGACCAGTTACACAGGATAGACTATACAGCAACGTTCACTTCAAATCTCATTACTGATTTGGAATGAGTAGCAAAAGACAGCATGCATATAGGCTCACAAAGAATAAGACTTTAAACATAGTGGATCAGATTCTTAGCCAGTGTAAATCAACATCACACCTCTGAAGCCAATAAAACTATGGTGAGTTACAACAACTTAGAATTTGGTCTAGCAAGATTTGTTAAAGTTACTGAACTGCACTTTCCCATTTAAGAACCGAGCTCAGACCGAGACCAATACAAGCCAGTTTTGTTTAAGAAAAGTACATGTTTTTTGATTTTCCTGGATAGCTGCATGTTGAAATTTTGGCCTGAGTTTCCTCTTAATTTCGTTTTGGTGCCTGTTGCGCTTTCAGGCCCACTGTGATCTTGAAAGCATGATGAGCTTTTCACCCCCTCAATCTCTAGAACTTTGAAGAGAACTTCAAAACAAAATCATTGCTTGGAATCAGAAGTCCACCTACGGGAACTGGGAATTCTTGGCAGATGATGCCTGGTATTAAGGCTTCAAACTAGCCCCAGGCAGGAAGTAGCTTAATTCCTTAATTAAACTGCATTTTACTTTAGAAAACTAAGGTTAGTTCAGATCACACATAATGAGTGTATTTCTCCTTCCCCCCACCCGAACATATTTGGAAATTGGGGCTATTCTGCTGGGAGCAAGGTGGGTGGCTATGCTTTGTTAGATCTTTTAATATGCTGGAACATGATTGCTAATGAAACGCCAAGTGTTGATTTTTACATTATGAGATTTGCATACCTAGGTTCCAGCCCATAGGAGAATGTGGACACACTGTATGGATGCTATGTACTTGTTTGTGTTTTAGGGGAGTATGGGATACCACGGCCCTGGTATTTCCCTCTGCAGGAGTCCTACTGGCTTGGATCTGGCCACCCAAAAGCTGAGAAAACAGCATCTGCTGATGGTGAGTTATTTGAAAACTTTGGTGTTCGGAAATAACTTAAAAAACCGCTGTTCTGTTTAGAGGTGAATACACTGTGCATTCATTATGTGAGCCACTGAAAAGATTAGAGGCAGGCGTACAGTGGGAGGCTAGGCAGGTGACTTTGAACTCTGAGTGCCCCACTGTTATTAGAGTTATTAGAGGTTGAGTCAGTGTTCCAACTGAGGGCTTTTAAAGCATGCGTAGGTTAGCTGGGAACATCAGAGCCACATCTCTCGAATGGATACATATGAGGATACGTAATGAGCTGTTATTAATCAACCCAGAATATTGGTGAATTGAGTCACGATGAACAGGATACTTATTTTAATTAAACTGTGTTTACACTGGAGCTACGTCTCTCTCTCAACCTCTCCCATTTAAGGCTAGATACAACTGTGCCACGGTAATTATTAGTTATGTTACAAAAGATGGGTGGATGAGGTTCTGTGGCCTGCATTGTGCAGGTCAGACTAGATGATCATGTTGGTCCCTTCTGATCTTACAGTCTATGGGTCTATAACTACGTTATATTGATAAGAGAGTGTCTCCTGCTGGTATAGCACTCTCCACACAAGTGATTATGCTGGCAGCAGTTCTGCTGCTTATGGGGGTGGTGTTTTTCCACATCCCTGAGTGACAAAACGTCTACCAGAATAAGTGCTAGTGTAGGCAAGGCCTTACATTGTCACCAGTGTAACTAGTGGAGCTACTCCTGATTTACACCAAAATTATGCCCCTTTTCTGTGTCTGTGAACACATGTATATACAGTATATATCCTCTCTTGAGAGTGCCTATCTAAGCATTCCGAGCTGACGCTAGTGTAATTAAGAACAGCTTCTGGCTCATTGTATTTGCATGGAAAATAAATCAATTGGTTAAGTGTCTGGAATGGATGAATGTCAGTATTGCTGTTTTGGAGTCTGTTCATCTGAAATCCACATAACACCGGTAAAAATAATTAAATAACAGGCAGAGAGAGATGAAGGAATCGCTCTTTGCCTGCTTTTGCATGGTCAGTCTGTTCATCGCCATCATGACTCGCCATCAGCACCGGACTGTTTGCAAGTGGGTCTGGGCACAAGAAGGTGCTTCTAGACCAGCAGGGATCTAATCTCCTCTGCAAACATTCTGAAATCTCCCTCCCAGCCTGCCCACATGTTGTGTTCAGGAAGAAAGAAATAGAAACATTGTTCTCTTTGGAGGGGATTTACATCCTGGTACATTCTGAATAAACAGCTTTTCCACTGGCCTCACTGTGAGGGAAATTCAGAATGACAGAGGCTGGCCTGGCTATTACTAGAGTCTGTTCTCTGCCTCTGCTTTGGAGCACACCTTAGCCAAAGAAGCATTGAGTGGAGGGGAATGTACAGTATGTAAAGGTGTTGAGAGAGTTTCAGAAGTGCCAATAGGGGATACACTATGCATTTCCCTTTGGTTCCTTTGAAAAATCCCTGACTTATAGCATAGAATCTCTTAGAGGATTTTAGCATTTTGTGGGCATTTGGAATGCCCCTCAAAAATTAATACCAATAGAAAAAGAATTGTAGGTTGTTCGCAATTCCATATAAGTGCTGTGTTTTCTGTAAGGTGTGCCTCGGAGAGAGTAGTAGACAGAGCTTTTACATTTCAAGCCTTCAATGGCTTTTTTTAAATAATGCTTTTAAAATTGCTCAAATGAGGTGTCAGTCCCTAAATGAAATCTGAGCATATGGTCCAAGCAGCAGTTCATTTTTCAGGATCAAAATTATTTTTAAAATATATGATGTGTCAAATTATGGTTGATGAATTACAGGCATGTGGTAATCTGAAGACCCTAGTGCTGCTTTTGGCTAGAGGGAAAGGATATTATCTCAGATAACCCCAGGACAGGCCCCTACTAGTTAAATTCACAAGAATTCAGTCTGTCACAACTCATTCCCTCTGCCACAAAACTTCTCACGTTTTCCTAGAGAAAGTAAAACTGAAGAGATCATAGCTGTCTGAGGAATCTCTCTGTGGGGGCACAGAAGAGTGCGCCTATTTGAAGGACTAGGGTTCTTTAGTTCTTCAGCTATTTAATTAGCTTTTCCCTCCAGTCACATCTGTGTCACAAGAGCAACAGTTATAATTAACAGTTACAGCTTTCTTCCTTTAGAGAAACTGTCATGCCCTGGGAAAAACCATGAGAAAAAATGCCAGGAAATGCAAGAGCAAATAAGGCTATGTCAGAACGAGGGGTGTTATTCCCAGCTTGCGCAGGCATATTCACACTGGCTCTCCTCAAGCTAGCATGTTAAAAACAGCAGTGTAACTGGAGTAACATGGTTAGACTGGACTAACCCCCCATCCCTACTCCTGGCATCCAGGCACGTTTGTGCTCAGAACAGCTAGCTGACTACTGTAGTTTTATTAGTGTTTTTTGCTCGCTAGCTCTGTGAGAACATGTCTACTTGAGCTGGGAATCACACCTTTAACTCCAAGTGTACATAACATTACATTAGAAAATTAGGAAAAATCCACACCCCTGAGTGAGACAGTTAAACCAACCTAACCCTGGTGTAGACAGTGCTAGGTCGATGGGAGAATTCAGAAGAAGAAGCCCTCCCGTTGGCGTAGGTAGCATCTTTGCTGAAGCACTGCAGAGTTTTAAGTGTAGACAAGCCCTAAAATGCTAAATCAACCTGGTACATTTTAAAGATAAGTATTTGTACCAGTGTATTCTCATAGCAATCATGTTCCTTAGCTGAACACCTGAGCTCTGACACAGTGGCTAGCCTGACCACCCATGCAGCAGTGTTCACACTGCTATTGGTAGTGTGCAGAGATGGCACAAGCCTGTTTATCTGGTCTGGGAAGTGTGCTTCCAGATGCTGTGTAGACATACTCTGAAGCCAGCTCAGCTTATCATGAAATACTGTGAAACCTGCTTATGGGGTACAGCTGTGTACCACTGAACACCATTAGAGTTTTTCCATTGCTTTTAATGAGAACAGGATTGGGCAAGAATATACTCTCATATAATGAAACTTTATTTATAGACTGATAGTTCCAGATTATTTCCATGTATTGCAAATTGCTGTGTTGTGGGAAAAAAATATTCCCTTGGAGGGGTCACTGTCCCTTGCTTCTGTTGTCCCCCTTACACATAAATTCATGTAGTTGCTTTCCTTCCTCGTGGTATGGTGAAAGCACATGAATGGGAACTGTACACTAACACTTTCACTCTGCCCTGGGAAACATCACTTAACCTCTGGATCCTCAGCTGCGAAGGAAGGATCTAACAGGGAGGGGTTTGTGAAGATAAAGTGAAGAATATAGTCTGCAGGTACCAGCACAGTGAGGGCATGTCAGACCCCATGCTTTAGGACATAAACCAGCCACTGAAGAATCTGGTTCTGAGCACTTGGAAGAGAGGATATTAGACTAGGTGGATGATTAGTCTGATATGATTGCTGGGTCAGAGTGCAATTGTTATGTTCTTAGTGTCAGAAAGGGCTTTGATAGTGACTAATGCTAGGCGCTCAGTACTGTTGTTATATATTACTATCCTACTTCTCCCCGTGCATCCCCAGAGATGATGGTAATCATTAAATTACATTTTGGTTAATGTAGAAAAAAGTCCAGGGAAAGAAGGCGGTGCAGCCTGGAAGGCCCCGGAAGAGGAAGAGACTGGAAATGTGATGGAGGAAGCAGACGAGCCTAAAAAG
Organism: Pelusios castaneus; assembly: GCA_007922175.1. NCBI lineage: Eukaryota > Metazoa > Chordata > Testudines > Pelomedusidae > Pelusios > Pelusios castaneus. The sequence continues at coordinate 3,492,501 of ML685795.1, read as the reverse complement.
CTGGAAGAAAAGAGTGACAACGAGGGGGAGAAGGATGGTAAAGAAATGAAATGTAAACACAAAAGAAAAAAAGAGCGCAACAAGCAGGGGAAGCCTAAGACAGAGGCAAAGGACAAAGCTGAACTGACTAGTAAGGAGAGAGAGAGCAACATGAGTAACCATGACTCTTTGTGTTAGACATTTTACTTCACAGAAAATCAGAACTGGGCATGTATGAAACAAGAGCAGCACTGTATGTTAGAGAAGTGACCTGAGAAAGCAGAGAGATCACAGAGATCACAACGATAGTCTAGCCTGTGTTGGTTAACTCCCGTCTGCGGACTTAGTGCTGTCCCAAAAGGAAAGTAGGCGATGGTACGTCTCCACCACCTGGGATTGTACTGCTCCAATGGGGTTAAGCTTTAATTTCTGCCGGGGCTCCACAGGGGCTCTTCCTAGAGCTTTCTCAGGAGTTATGTTGAAACACTCAGCCACCACATAGCTGCGCTCTTCCTTGCCACGGCCACCCACCCTTTGGGCTGCTCTGGCTACCTCTAGAGGGGAGTGTTCCATCATCTGGGCTCTACAACTGGGTCTCTTCCAGTGGAGACACACGCTGTGTCTCTCCTTACAGCATGTTAGGACCCTTGCTAAGTGACACCTGTGGGATATACACGCAGGCTTGCTAGGGTTAAAGAGAGGCATTTCTTTAACAGCAAGGTTTGAGAGAGATGAGCTAAGATGAAAATCCCCAAACCAAACCCCATCCTGCAGCAGATCCTGTGTCTGTAGTGGAATGGCTGGTTCCAAAGGGATTTATCTGTTTTGTTCTGTCTCTATGGCCTTTCCTGATGCTGATGTTAGTCATCACCTAAACATTCCTGAATACGACATGGTTGGTATTCAAGAGCCAGTGCCTTCTTTAGTAGGGAGCCAGAGGAGCTTTCTGCGTGTGGTCCTCAGAGGAATTCATGGCATCAAGCTGGTGATTCCACAGCACATTTCACCATTGCAGACAGCTGAGGCTCCACTCGCAGCTTTTCTTGAAAAATGAGAGGTAAAATTGGGGCCATGAGAACTCATCCTCACGTACCTACTGATGAGCTGCATTCGGCAGGAATGGAAACAGGACAGCACTTCAAAAGGAAGGAGCCAGGCAAGGGGCAAAGGTCATTTTAGCAAATCTTCTTCCAGCACTTCCTTATCTTTGCTTTGTTTTGCTCATCAGCTTCTAAGTCCCAGCAGCTCTGAAACTGCAGTAGCAGGGGCTCTGCCTGTCACTAAAAGGAACAACCTTCATTCTTTTTTCCTAGTACCAGGTCTTCAGCCAGCTACATAGTAACTGGCTTATGTGAACAGTATACAAAGAGCCAAACAGAGTTCATGTAATTACAAGTTTCACTTACCAATAGGTGGGGCAGGAGCATAAAAAGCACCCACAATGGGATTCAGAGTTACTATGAGGTAACTGGAATTGGACCATTGTGCACAGGAAGAATGAACTTAACAATAAGCCAGTCCAGTGCTAGTGCAAACTGGCAGATCACCATCTAATGACTAGCTCAGGATAAATCTGCCTTAGCTGGTGAACTTCAGGCAGTTTTGCTACAACCCCCTGCTACATTCCTAGCAAACGCCAAAGTGTTATCAACATCCACCTGTGGAGTCAGGAGACTGAGCAGTCCTTAGCCCCAGAGAGGGAAAGACAGCAGAGCACAGGAGTCGGGATGGCCACAGAAAAGGGGACTTGGGTGCCAGATGGACAGTGGAGAACAGAAGTTGGGGACGGACCCTCACAGCTCCTGCATTAGCTTGAGTCCAGGAGTTTTACAAGCAAATGAGAACAAACTCATGAGAAGTGTATGACTCACGATGGGGTCTTGACTAGTGTTCTGCACAGTGCAAGGAGAGTCTGGCTGCTGGAGCCTTTATGCAGACTCCTGTCTTAGCATTCAAATATATAGCAGGTAATCTGGGGAGTTTGGGTGCAATCCAGTGAAGTGCTGAGAGTCTTCTATTCCCATGTGATGAAGAGCCAAAGGAATTGTCTGCTGCAAGCATAGTGTTCTGCATTACAAAACTGCACAGCCCAGCCTTGGGACTGTAGCTGCTCTGCGATGCCCACTGCCAATAGACCCATCCTGTCACGTGGGACTTCTCTGCTAGCTTTGTTTACAATGGCAGAACCCTGAGAGCCACTGGTGGGGGTGGGGCTCACCAAGAGAAGTGGCCACCATCAGACAGCCCTGACTGTACCTCACTACAGCCCTTCTGGGGCTGAAAAGTTAAGTAAACTACAACTGCAGAGCAACCTTCTCTGCAAACCCTTAAATACATTGTGTAAAGAGCAGTCAACAGAGTCTGCAGCATAAATATTCTCGACTCCTGTCATTTGTCTTTCCATTACCCAAAGGTTTAATTTTCTTTAAGGGGTCTTTGCTTTGTCTAGAACTTGTTGGTGAAGTTTAAAATTATGCTTTTGTGATCCTTGAGAGAAATTCACCCCTGTGGCGAGCACATCATAAGGGGTGCCTAGGTCTTGGGCTGGCCCTCTGCCTGGGGCAAATTTCACTCCCAAGGATTAAAAAGTTTTATTATTTTAAACAGCAAAGAAAAAAAAAAAAAGAAAAGAAACATCAGACAGATGACCTGAATGGGTGACAGGCTTAGCTGGAAATACAGCTCGATTTTCAGGCTGGTTTAATCTCTCAGCCCATCTACAGACAATGAAACCTAAGCAACCCATTTCTGCCATATATGAACAAATACAAACCACAGACAGTTGTCTTCACCTGATTGAGTTGTGTCTCGACAAATCCTCTCACTTACCCAGGCAAGTAGTAAGGAATAACTACTGACGTTAATAAACCTGCCCCTGTTTAAAAGTAGTGTGAGAGGACAGCTGTGCCCTGGGATTTTGTGCTGTAGATTTGGCACTGTGATTGTAATGCTGGGAGCCATGGCCAGAGTATGGGTCTGACTCTCTTTTCATTCTTGATTTCTTGCCTTTCAAGTAAACACCTTTTTTGAACCTGAGCCTCAAGACCTAACCCCGGGTGTATGTGTGCAGAACCTGGTGAAGATTTTTGCAGGTGGGCCCAAGCCAGCAGTGGATGGCATGAATCTTACTTTCTATGAGGGCCAAATCACAGCCTTCCTCGGACATAATGGAGCTGGAAAGACAACCACCATGTAAGTGTTAGAGGAAGCTCTGGCTGTGCCAATCTAGGCCATTGCCCTAGTGCTCTGACCTGGAAAGATCTGTGGTGCAGCAGGCTGAGCTCCCCATTCTCCTAGCCTCTCTCTACCTCTCTAGAGGGTACTTGGTCCTGCCATAATTGCAGGGGACTGGACTTGATGACCTCTCATAGTCCCTTCCAGTTTTTATGATTCTATACCCAGTCCGCACATTAGTGATATGATGTATCACACAGTCTCTGACTCCTTGTAGTCTGCAGCAAACCTGAGGGCAGGGGAGCCCTAGTATAAACCATTGGCAGCAATGTGACTTGACTCTGCATTCCAAGCTGCAAACCGTTAGTCTTCTGCCCCAGCAAGACTCATTCTAGGTTTAGGCCATGTGTCATCAGAGCTGGGGAAACTTGCCTGGTGAACTGGTTTGAAAAACACTAGTTCAGGCTAACTTGACTTAACACTGTGTGGCCAGCCAGTATGTGTCAGAGCAAACTTGTGTTCCAACCAAGTATGGAATCAGTTTTCTAACGTAGATGAGGACCATATAGACCACTGATGCCAATCCCAGAACCACATACTAGAGGAGTTACTGTACGTTCTCTGAATCTCCCTTGTGTGTTTTAATAGGACTACATTTGGTGTGTCCGTGCTTCCCAGTGTGTTGTGTTTCGGTAACTACCGGAATAAGAAGTTCCAAGTGGGTAGCTGTGTCAGTCTAGTTCAGCAAAACAAACAAGGAGTCCTGTAGCACTTTTAAAGACTAACAAAGTAAATAAATAACAATTTGTTAAAATAAATAAATTGTTAGTCTTTAAGAGTGCCATTGGAATAAGAAGTCATCATGTGCCACCTAGTGGCCCTGGGAGATGTGTCCCTGATTTTCTGAAACCTAAGATTTGTCAATTTGCTGGTTTTTTCTCACATTGTTTGACCAGGTCAATCCTAACAGGCTTGTTCCCACCCACTTCTGGAACTGTGCTGGTTGGTGGCAAGGACATCCAGACGCACATGGATTCAATTCGGCAGAGTTTAGGCATGTGTCCTCAGTACAACATCTTGTTCAATCAGTAAGTGCCATGTGATGCCATACTTGAGAAGTGAATCCCCACCACCTGGGCTGGATGCTTGGGAAGCCCCCAAAAACCATGTTGTTTCTCTGTGTTCTTCCAGCAGTGGTTGTAACTCAGAGACAGCTCCTTGTGTCTTTCTGTCTGATTTTGCAGCCTTACTGTAGCAGAACACATCTTGTTTTATGCCCAACTGAAAGGGAGGTCTCGAAAGGAAGCTGTATTGGAAATGGAGATGATGTTGGAAGATATAGGACTCTCTCATAAAAGGAATGAAGAGGCTCAAAACCTGTCAGGTGCCCAAGGATTTGTTTTCAAAATCTTCTGCATCTTTTTTGTTCCACTAGGGACAAATTCAGCCAACTTAGTTGCATTAAATAGTCCCTTACTTCTTGAGTAAATTCGTTAATTTCAATGGGTTCAATTTCACACAAGCAGTGTAGGTGGCTGAATATGTCTGTCAGGCATCAGCTGTGAATGTATCCCTGGTATGTAAAGCTTACTTTAATGATGCTGAATAAAAATATACATTAATATACCAAAATAGGTGTTTTCTTAATAACCTACCCCGACCCCCCACCAGCATTCTACAGTTACGGTCTAAAATGCAATACCTTGCCATACTGCTGCTTCATTGTTCTGGGTGAATACCTAGAATATTGTAATATTTGTATAAGGGCTGTGCGTGTCATTTAAAAGATAAAACTATATAGTACAGTGTCAAGTGGGTGCAGCATGTGGGTGTAGCTATGGAAACACCTGCAAAGTTCAGAGTTGGAGGCTGGGTTAGAAAAGTACTCAGGGACTCTTACACTACATTGACCTCTTTCTTCTGCAAACTTGGGCCGACAATATCATGAAAACAAGCTTTCTTAGATGACCTCCAGAACTCCCTGCTTCTTCTGCTGCAGGCCAGAACCAGGAAATGTAGACAGTGCCTGAAAATGAAAAATAATGAAAAAATTAAGCAAAACTTTTGGAACCCCTGCAAAAAATGTTTGTGTTTATTCAAGTTTTGGGCCAAGGTTCTGGAGAGAATGGTTCTTATTTTACCTGCTCAAGTTTGTCTTCAGCAGACACAAGCAGTCATCTATCATCACATTGTGCAGTGTGTTTTGCTCTTCCTTCTCACTCCCACATTTGTGTCCCTGCATTCCTTAGGTGGCATGCAGAGGAAGCTCTCTGTTGCCATTGCCTTTGTCGGTGAAGCAAAGGTGGTTGTCTTGGATGAGCCCACCTCTGGCGTAGATCCATATTCCAGGAGGTCTATCTGGGATCTTCTGCTAAAGTATCGCTCAGGTAAAATGTTCCAAAGAGGAAATAATCTTTTAAACCCATTAACAAATAAGCACATGCTTGTTGCATAAGCTTTCATTAACATAGGGTATGAACAAGCACAACCAAATGCTAAATTAATGTAAGCCATTTGTCTCATGACCTGTGGTTTTAGGACAGAAATCAGAAAAGCTAGAGATATGATATAGCAATTTAATGTTTTATGGAGAGAGCAGCCTACACTGTGCTCAGAGGGCCCAGTTCCGCTCCCTAACTCACACAAAGTAGTGTCATACTAGGCAGGTGGTCGATTTTATTTCACAAAGTGAGGTATTATTCAGTGAGAGTAAGTGAAGCAGAACCAAGCCCAAAATTTCAGATGGGCCAAACAGGTTTGGAAAAGCTTAGATATCCTGCTGCTTGCACCTATATCTGGTACAGAAGGGAAGAGCTTCAGCTTCTTTCAGAATCTATTAAATGCATAGCTGCTATTAAAACAAATAAAAGTTGCTCCTTTTGGTGGATGACTGTTGGAGAGATTTTGCATTGATGGGCCTTATTCTGTCCCTTTTATTCACTCAGAATAGTATCTAACTCTGACTATGTCTACGCTAGAAAAGTTAAATCGACTTTATTAAGTCGACTTAATAAGGTCGACTTTAAGTCGATTTAAAGTCCACCTTATTAAGTTGACTTAACAAAAGTCAACTTAATTTTTCTAGTGTAGACATAGCCCCTTTTCGACCTTATTAAGCCAATTTAACACTTTATGTCGACTTAATAAGGTTGATTTAGGCGCTAATCCCCATCCACACTGGTTTAGGTTGACCTAATAAGATTGATTTAAGCGTTAAGTCGACCTAAAATGAGGTGTTATTATGTCAACTTAATTTTTCTTTAAGTCGACTTAAGGAAAGCCCAATGTGGACGCAGAATAGTTTGTCGACTTAAGCCTCCTTAAAGTCTAGCTCCACTCAGTGTGAGTTAGGGCAGCAGAATCACATTAAAAAAGTGTCTACTTATATACCTACTCCAAGCTTTGAACTCTTGGGCAGTGCTTCTTCCAACCCTGATTGACCAACCCCCAGATCCTTGTCACCTTCTCCTTTTATGAGTGCTCAAGGTTATGTGTGTTAAATTCTCAAGAGATGTGTTCAGTTATGTAACAGACATTCTGCAAGGACAGACTGAGATGAAGGTGGTGGTGGTGTTGTGGCCGTCACACACTTGTGAATGTCAGCAGGAGTTTGCCTGCTCATGTGGGAGCATCTGTAGCTTGTGAAGCTCTTTGTTTTTAATTTGCTCACTTGCCGTGTTGCTTTCATCTCCATTGTTTTCCTTGCATAAGGCCCAGCCCTGCAAGATGAGCTCAAGGTGAAATCTTTGGCTCTTATCCCTTGGAATTTCTTTTAGAAGTGTTGTACTAATCCCTATAATTCGTGTATAGTCCTGATTGTACCAGAGGAACAATATCTCGCATAGCATCTCTATTCCTTCTTCTAGGAAGGACTATCATCCTCTCTACACATCACATGGATGAGGCAGATATCCTTGGAGACAGGGTGGCCATCATTTCCCAAGGAAAATTGTTCTGCTCAGGTTCTCCTGTCTTCCTAAAGAACTGCTTTGGATCTGGCTTCTACCTCACCTTGGTCCGCAAGATGAAAAACACCCAAGGAAGAGGAGAATGTGATTCAGTAAGTTCTCTGCTCCTTTCTTGCACAAGCAGTCTTCAAATATTCATTCATTGCTACAGGACAGAGCCTCAGTAGCTGTTCTTTGTTTCTGTGGACAAAATTGACTGTAAAGTAATTGGTATGACCTAGGAATAAAATTTGGTCTGTCCAAGGCTATGAGAAAATGAGACCCCTCCTCATGAAATTATAGGACCATTTGGGGATTAAAATATTCACCTCTTAACAGAGCTTCTCCTGTTTTATGAATGTATATGCTTCAAGGCTGGGTGATTTTCAAAGGCACAAATGGCAATTTCGCAGCCAGCTATGCATGAAAATATCTCTTACTGTATGAAAATATCTCCAACCACTTACATTGACCATCTCCCTGTGGAGTCTCTGTTATCTGGGCAGGGGTCCTTCTGCAGAACACTTGATGTGATCAAGGTAGCTTAGAAACTATGGCAGCCTGCCACTTTTCTCCTAGCTAAAGCAGTTCTCCAGCAATTCAAATAGGAGGGACCTGGATTATTTCTTGTTCCTGTAGGTCCCGGTTACTAAACCCACAAACATCATAGTATCTATATGTAAGGTCATTGTTCATTCAGCTTTCCCAAGGAAATGCATGTAATGTAGAATTCCATGTGGCTGCCACATGCATGGTGGTGTGATACAATACTTGTGTGAAATTTAATTTTTTTCCTAGCTTTTTCGCTAGTCCTCAAACTGCAAATCTGAGTGTAATAGGTTCAGGATGTTCCAGCTAAGACAATATCCTCACTGCCCTTAAGATGGGTAAAGGGTGATGAAGCAATCCTTGCTGATAAGACTCTTACACACTGGTTGGCATGTATTATATGCATCTGAAGCACTGAACATCCTCTTCCTTGCTCATCTGTACTAGCATTCCCCTAGCTGTGGATCTCAATGCTCATGTTCCTGCTCCAGGTGTGCACCTAAAGATACGAATGAAGGTCCTGAGCAAGAATTGGATGGTAAGAATTGAGATCATTCATAATCTTGTGAAACATGGCTGTTTCTCTTATTATACAGCACTTAAGCTCTAGAGAAACCTGCTTTTGAGATTCCCTTTTTCAGCATGGTCTCAGGTATGTGTATTTTACAGTAACTTAGAACATGCTAAGGCTTCTCTGTGGTTTTGCTTACCTTTCTGTGACAACTCCCCTTTCTAAGACAGTAGTCCCCAAACTTTTTGGCTCAAGGGCCGCAAATATAATTTTTAAAACCCTGAAGGGCCACCAGTTTATTTAATTAAAATTAAACTAAAATGTAATTAATTAAATTGAAAATAAGATTTAATTATAATAAATAAATTAAAAATTAATTAATTAAAATGTAATTAATTTTTTACAATTTTTTTTAAAGGGCTGGATGCCCACCTTCAGCCTGCCTGTCCAGTCTCTGGCTGCTCACCAGCCAACATAGCGGCAGGGCAGGAGTGCAAGTATCTTAGCTGGCCCCCACCTCCAGCAGCAGGGCCAGCTTGTGGGCTGGGTTTTGAGCCCTTCACAGCACTGTGGCCCCCCTCCTACCGTCCTCCATAGCTGCACCAGCCCACGCCCTCTGCACAGCCCTCCACAGCAGTGCGGGCCCCTCCTGCAGCTGCGTCAGCCCACACCAACCCACATCTTTCCCGTAGCCATGCTGCCCCACTCGCGGCCCCCCTGCAGCACCCTCCCCAGCCGTGCCATGCCAGCCCTTGGTCCGGCCCTGTCGGGCGGCTGCAGCCTGGCTCCCAGCCAGCAGCAGGAGAGCATGGGCTACTTTTAAAAGCCTTGCGGGCCAGGGGTGGGGAACCCCTGTTCTAAGATCTTGGATGCCGATCTTAAAGTGGAAGCTTTGGTCTTCCTTGATTGTAGATGAATAGTTTCAAACTCCTGTATTACAATGTTTGATTCAGTCAAGAAAGGAAAAACATCTCTAAAGTGAAGTAAACAGAATCTTTCTGTGAGCACCACTTCAGTTTTTCTACCTGTAGGTAACAGTTAGTAGATGCTTCTGAAAGTCATATCATGGTGTTGATGAATCTTAAGTCATTTCCTGCTACACAGTTAAAAAGTCATAGCTGGCCAGGATCCAGCCCACTCTGTAGAATATTAACAGAGATATCTGTGTGTTTATAATAAAAGTCATCCCCTTTCCCAGCTTATGTCAGCACAGAATTCCAGGATACTTAAATGTTCATTTTCTGAACTCTACAGGCAACGTGAGCGAGCTTACAGAGCTAATTCATCATCATGTTCCAGAAGCAAAGTTAATTGAAAGTATTGGTCAGGAACTCACCTACCTTTTGCCCAGCAAAGATTTTAAACAGCGAGCGTATGCCAGTCTCTTCAGAGAATTGGAAGAAACCCTGGCTGACCTGGGACTCAGTAGTTTTGGGATTTCAGACACTCCGCTTGAAGAGGTAATGTCTGCTTTGAAATATTTGTCAGTCCTTCCAGAAATCCTTTTGGGAGAGCCTTTGTTTCAAAACATAGTGCCATAACAATCGCCTCAAAGCCTAGCATAAATCTTTGTGTGATGTCCATTGTGACACAACATAGCAGATCTTTGGATATGGGAATTCAGAAATAATTCAAGCCTGGATGTTTTATAAATGGAGCATGACTTGTTAGCCTCAAATGTGCCTTTTGTTTTATCTTGGTTTCTCAGCTCCCCCACACCTTTTTGCTTCCTGAGCTTTGTCTTAGGGGATCTTTGGTTCTGTAGTTAGCAGTGGTAGGGATAGACTACCCAGAGTTCTTTGCCAATGTCATTTCAAAGGGTGATATCTAGTTTCTCTCAAGTAGGATGATTCCACACGTTTCCCTAACCAGGAGATATGCATGTCTTTGGCAGGTTTTCTTGAAGGTTACAACAGATGCTGACCCTCGATCACAGAATGCAGGTATATATCCATGATTCAGTGTCAGATTCTGTGTTCTTGGGCATCCTGATATCCTATTAAGAATGAAAATAATAGCTTCCAGTCCCTTAGGTCTTTCTTTTCATTATATATCTGGTCCGCAAGCAATACTGATTTTGGGCCTGAATCATTACTCAAGAAGTCAATAGAAAGACTTCCATTTTTGCTGAGTCAGATTCTTAACCATATAAATCAAAATCCAACCTCAAATCTCTATAGTATAAGTGGTTTGTCATCCAGCAGTCTGTTGTCTGTCAGTATGTTCACCACAGGCTTGAATAATTCATTCATAATGTTGAAAAAAGGGAATGGAATAAGGCTGTGGTAGCCAGTCTGCATGGGACCAGTAGATACTGGAGCATTGCAAAGCTTGAAATTCAAAATAATATAGTTGATGGAAATATGTAGGTTTGGGAAAATCTGCTTCCACCAGCAGTAAACCTCTAAGGAAGCTTACACAGCAATGGTGAACAAAGTTGAAATATCCTTTCAGTCCCTACTCCTAGGAAGTAATTCACATGATCATGTCAATTCCCAAAATCTAGGAGGTGTGCAAGAAAATGGCTCCACTCACAGAAAAACCTCTGCTGAGCAAAAGGAGAAGACTGAACAAACCCCTTTGTCAGCCAATGGTGCCTCTCGAACACCTGCTGGCCTAGCAGCAGATGGGAGTGAAGGCAAAGGATTCCGGCAGAATAAAGATTCTCAGCTTGTCCATCAGCAAATCAAAGCATTGCTCATCAAACGGTTCCACCATGCTAGCCGTAGCTGTAAAGACTTCCTTGCTCAGGTACTGCTCATTCCTCCATCATTCACTGAGTCTTCCCTAAAGAGTCCTTAGCACTAGTGAACACAGAGATACATCCATCAAAAATAAGGGTGGTGGTGATGACAAATGCCAATGTCCTTGCGAAGGCCATTCCAATTCATATCTCAGCTGTTTCGCATCACACACTGTAAACATGCATGCACACCCACACACGATAGCCTCTCTCTCTCTCTCTCTCTCTCTCTCTCTCTCTCTGCAATTTGCCTCCTACAGAAATTTTTACTTTGATGGAGGCTGTCCCCAGTATAGTCCATATTAACAAAAACCAGCACTTATTGGGAACTCTGCTTTGCTAATAGTGCTGGGAATTAAACGGTGCTACATGAGAACAAGTGTAGATCTGATCCACATGCTGTTGCTCTCCCTCCTTTGTGTATGTGTGTTCTGAGCTATCCAGGGCTGTACACAAATGTTGCTGCACACTATGATGTTTTTCCTGTTCCCTGCAGATTGTTCTACCAGCTACTTTTGTGTTGTTAGCCCTAACACTTACAGTTATTATCCCTCCATTTGGAGAATATCCCGTCTTAATTCTACATCCTTGGATCTATGGACACCAGATCACTTTCTTCAGGTTAGAGAAATGTTTTTTAAAGTAAATCTCTCATCCCCTTTCCTCCTTAGCATTTAGGACCACTGGGTTATATCTGCTGCTTAATGGCCCTAATTCCTCCCTCACTCATCCCAGGATAAATCAGGAGTAAGTCCCCTACAGTCAGTAGAGAGAAATTGGCATGAGTGGAGGATCCAGCCTATTGTGTCTATTGTCTTATTGCATAAGAATGGTTCTAAAAAAATGGCCTCTCTCCCAACCCCTGTGTGCCAAATCAAGTGTTTGATTGTGTCACATGTTTATAAAGTGTCATCATGTTCCCCTCTAGTCCCTGGTCCAATTAGATTACTAACGCCTACAACTTCCAACAGGTTACTGAGTTGTTCCTTTAGCTCAAGTAGTAAATTTGTGCTTTGGTGCTGAGGATTGCAGCTTCAAACCCCGCTGATGACCTGTGGTGGGGTTAAGGTAAGGGTTAAGGTTAAGGTTAGGGTTTTTTGTATGTAATATTTAGACAATATTAAAGAGAAGATGAAAATAAATTTACTTTGATGTGATGGGTGCTGCTGCTTGACTGTGTCCCTCCCATTCTAGTACCTGCTGTTTTCCGTTTGCTTGGTATAAGACTTTACATTTGTTATTCAATCACCCTTCATTACCTGCAGAACCTCTGTCACTTTGCAGTTTGCCTGTGACTTCCTATGCATTTTCTACCCTTTTTGCTATCCACAAATATGATCACAACTGAATTTGCACCAAGAGACAATTAACAAAGATTTAAAACATACACCAGGTGAGATGGAATCTGAGAAACACTTCTCTTTTTAGTTTATCAGGTGAAAACATGCTTCTGGAAGCCATAAGCTGGATGGTCTGGATTGCAGTCATCAGAAATCATCAGGCTGTAATGATTATGAAGCATTTTGTCCAAAGTAGCTTAACTGATGCCCCAGTGTTGTGTGGAACAGTTTGAAAAATCACTGATGTACAGCATCTGGCACCAACATATCCAGTGCTTTACTGTTTTTGGACAGTGGGTTGACATGGTTAGAATTCTCTCTTTGGCCTCACCATATTAAAAACAGGGAACGTGATACTTGTCCTGTGATTTCTCTGCGTTTTCTGAGTTCCAGAATGACAGTTTACACTGGATGGGGTCTGAGATGAAGATCCATGTTCCCTCATGAATGAATTCCAAAGGGGTAGCCGTGTTAGTCTATTGCAGAAAAACAACAGAGTCCTGTGGCACTTTTAACGACTAACAGATTTATTTATCGCATGAACTTTCGTGGGAGAAAACCAGATGCTTTGAAGATGGGAAATTTACAGAATGGGAGGAAATTAAATGCAGGGATGTATGACATAGGATCAGGCTGTAACAGCAAATCAAAATAGATGTTAGGATTCAAACACTGGGGAACAGCACACAGAGGAAGGTGAGGTCAAATCACCTGTTGTAATGAGAGAAAAATCCATAGTCCCTGTTTAACCCCAAGGCAACTGAATTGAATTTGCATGTAAATTCAAGTTCTGCAGTTTGGTCCTGTGATGGTGTCTTTAGTGTAGATATGAGGGCAAAGTTGGCAGCATGGTCTGTTGCAGGGATAAGTTCCTGCATTTTTTAATGTTTCTGTCGTTTGATCTGTACTTGCTGGTGGGTATCCATTTAAGGCTGGGGGGCTGTCTGTAAGCAAGGAGAAGTCTGTTGAAGTGGGATTTTCTCCCATGAAAGTTCATTCGATAAATAAATCTGTTAATCTTTAAAAGTGCCACTGGACTCTATTTGTTCTCATGAATGAGATGATTCCAAGCTTACTTAAGGGAGTATGTAGTTGAATTAAGTGTATGTTGAAATTGGTGCTTTGGTTTCAGGAGAAAAAGGCCATTGCTTTGTCCTTCAAGCCCTCTTGGAATCTTTTTAAGGGTTGTGTGCCTTATCCCATTAAAGAAAATAGATTATCAGCCCCTAAAGGGACTCTGGCCAGATGAAGCTATGTGTCTATCTGTGTGATATGGTCATCAGCTGGTTTTGTGTATTCTACTTCTGCTGACTGACAGATATTTTTTATACAGTAAATCTTGTTTCATATCCTCAGCAATGAGCAACCTGGCAATGAGCAGATGGTTTCCCTCACTAATGCCTTCTTGAATAAACCAGGATTTGGAAATCGCTGCATGAAAGAAAAGCCTCTTCTGTAAGTCACTGGATATTATTTCTTATAGTAGAACTAGTCTCTTGTAAGATATTATCAGGTATCAGGTATAGCTGCTGCACTAAAGCGGTCTGAAAAATCCACATCCTTGCATGAGGTAGCTGCATTGCCCCATCCTCCGGTGTAGACCATGAGTGGTGGGTAGGCCAGGAAGGCTAAGCCTTCCCTGGTGCAGCTGCTGCTGACCTGCTGCCAAATGCTTGCAGGGAGTGGGCTTCTGTCAGAAGTTTTGTTTATTGCATGTCGTGCGGGTTCCTGGGTGGCTGAGGAAGCGGTATCTGATACTCAGCTTCCTGGGTCCCTTGGATTCCCCAGGGAGGTCACTGATGAACCCAAGAAGCTGAGTAGCAGATAGGACCTCCTCAGCTGCCTGAGAAACTGCACGCACATAATAAATGAGCTCAGCTCAGGGGAGGGGCAGAGAGCTGTGGAGGCCTGAGAGGAAGAAGGAGGGGTGAGGAGAAGGAGGAGGAGGAACATGATGTAGAGGATCTAAGTGGAGGGGGAAGGAGAAGAGTGATGCCTGAGGTGAGCGGGGGAGATGGCAGGGCCTGGGGCAGTGTGGGGACAGGGCCATGAACAGAAGAAGCAGGACAGGAAGTGAAGCTTTATCTGCTGCCCTTGGCGTAGATCAGGGATTTTCAAACCTCTTTTGCTGGGATCTCCTTTGGAAATATTTCAGGTTGACAACCTTTTGCCTCCACTCCCCACAAAAAAATGATGACCCATTGCATGCCACCTTTACTGGTATGCCCAGGAGCTGACAGTTTATGACCCTCTCCCCTGCCCCAATAATAACCTCATGACCCCCTGAGGGTCACAACCCCCAGTTTGAGAATCTCTGGTGTAGATGCAGCCAGGCTGACAGAAAAATGCTTCCGCCAACCTCACTACCATGACTTGAGGAGTTGGTTTTCCTCCCCCTTCCACTGCTGTCGGCTGCCTAGCTATGAGGCTGTGATTAAATTACTCTATTTCCCATAGTGGAAGTAAGGCATAAGCGAGAACAAGATGAAACTGTAAGCATTGAAGATGGATGGAATGTACAGGGTGAGGAGAGAGCAATGGGGAGAGGATGGTGTCAAGACAGATAGGTAGGAGAAAGGGGTTAAATTCTGTATCAGTGAGCAAATCACTTAACTTCACGGTTTCAGTTCCCCGTGTGCAAAATGGGACAAGAACCTTGCAGGTGTGGTGTCTGACTCACTGGTGTTTATGAAGAACTCTGAGTTTCTCTGATTAGGAGACACTCTTCTCATAGGTAATGACACTGTGGATGGGGGATGCAGAAGGAGCAAACACCTGAAGTGCAGCATGCTCTTTTCTTGTGCTTATGAATGCTGGTGAGCCATATCACTGAGCAGTTTGATATACTGTGTTCCTCTGTACAGGAACTACCCATGCAGTAATATGTCAACTGCCTGGAATGTGCCACCAGTTCATCCTAACGTAACCAACCTATTTCGGACCCTCAAATGGAGCCCTGATAACCCTTCGCCCTCCTGCAAGTGCAGCACTCGCAAGAAGCTTAGTATGCTCCCAGAATGTCCGGCAGGAGCTGGAGGTCTTCCGCCCCCACAGGTACCGTGTAGTGACCACATACACTTCTAGAGCGGCTCCAGTCAGTGGGAGGATAAATAAACTAGGCAGCCTGTATTTGGAGGGAAGAAAGTGCTTATCAAGCAAAATGTGTGTATTTGTGGTGGTGGTAGTGAGAGGTGAATCATTTAATAACAACAGTGCTGAATATGGAAGAGCTGGGACATACATTTTCCCCTGGTCTGGGCATGGCTGCTGGATGAATGGAGTTAGCGAACTGGAGAAATATAGACACTTGGGTTTCTGATGAGCAGGCAAACTGCATGGTGAATTGTGGGCCAGGTGTAATGACCGTGGAGCTCAAAAGACATTGAGGTGGACTTATGTGGATTGTAGCTAATGGTTGTGGTACATGTAGGTACCAGGGTCATAGGGAAAGATAGAAGAGAGGTCCTAGAGACAAATTTAGGTTGCTTGGTAAGAAATTAAGGTCCGGGACCTCTATGGTAGCATTCTCTGATGATGATATGATGCGGGGCCAATTAGACAAGCAAATTTCAGGGTCTCAGTGTGTGAATGAGGCGATTGCCTTTGGAGGTGGAATTTCAGTTTATGAGGAATTGGGAAACCTTTTGGAAAAGGAGGAGCCTATACAGGAAGGGTAGATCCACATGCACCAAAATGGAAGTGGATTGTTGGCATATCAAATTAAAAAGGTAATAAAGGAGTTTTTAAACTAAGGGGTGGGGGAAATCTGACTGGTACAGAGGAGCACCCAGTTTGAACAGACACATCACTTAGGGGAGGCTCTATTAATGCAGATTTCCTGTTTCCGAGTAAGGAGGGGAGGAGAGAAGTTGATAAAGTACAGGTAGGAACTGATGAGAAGCAGTCAAATGAAAAAAGGGACCCATTCAATTCATGAAGGTAGAAAATGAAATATAGATTAATTTGATAAGTGCTTGTATACAAATGCAAGAAATCTAAATATTAAGATGAGTGAACTTAAGTATCTTTTATTAAATGAAGATATTAAGGCATCACAGAAATTGTCTTGCACCTACTTACTACAGCACATCCACTGCGCTGAGTCAAAGGGAAATGGCCTCCCTTCGACTCAGCTCTATTCTACTTGTGGGGGTGGAGTTATTCAACTGACTTCCTGATCGATTGAGTGGGTCGTCACAGACCTCACAGTCAAACTGGGAAGTTCGAAATGACAGCAGGGAATTTGCCGCCCTCAACATGCCCTCTATGACAGGGAATGGATCATTTGGTAAAATGTCATGTTCTATTCATTTTTTCTAAAGCATCTGGCACCAGTCATGGTTGCAAGACAGAATACTGGACTAGATGAACCATCAGTCTGACCCAATATGCCATTCGTATGTTGTTATGAATAGGCTTTGTAGATCTCCTAATAGAATGTACTCACACTACTTCATAAAGAAAACGAATTGTGGTCTATTCATTCAGATTTCTTAATTCTTTTTTTTTTTTTAAAACAATTTAAAGGGAGCAGGAGTACAGCTTCACGTAGAATAATATTTAATTGACTTAGTTCCTCACCATGAACACTACTCAACTGATTTTACTGTTTGTCAGGCTGCCTGTGTTAGTTGAGTGGCTTATTAAAATAATTATTGCTTTCCACTTGAGGGCATAAAATTGATCAATCTCTGCATTCAAATCCATGACACTGTCTTAAAAAAAATGCAAATTCAGTTTGCTTCGGTTTCATCATTTTTTTTTTAACAAAAAAGTGAAATAATGTCGTTCATAGTATCCAAGAATTGCTTTTAGCACATGAATCAATGAAGAACTGAATGCAGAGGGCCAAATTCTGTTCTCATTTACACCATCTGCAGTTACTCCAGATTTCCAAGTAATCCCCAACTGGAGTAAATCTGGATTTAGAGTTTCCTAAACGTACATTGGGTAACTGAGGGGAATTTGATCTAGTCTCCTTGTTACAAAATGATTAGATTTTTTTTTTAGGGACTCTGTTCATCTGAGAGAATTGTATGATATATATCAGGATCAGAGCGGGTTGTGGACATGTCAGTTCATATTCTGGTCTCACTGTCGGAAATTTCAGATTCCAAAGGGGTAGCCGTGTTAGTCTATTGTAGAAAGACAACAGAGTCCTGTGGCACTTTTAAAGACTAACAGATTTATTTATCGCATGAGCTTTCGTGGGAGAAAATCCCACTTCAATTTCAGAGTTTGGTAAATTCCAAAGGGGTAGCCGTGTTAGTCTATTGTAGAAAGACAACAGAGTCTTGTGGCACTTTTAAAGACTAACAGATTTATTAATCGCATGAGCTTTCGTGGGAGAAAATCCCACTTCGTCAGACGCTTTGAAGATAGGAAAGTTACAGAGTGG
>ML685795.1:3360205-3465371 GCA_007922175.1 Pelusios castaneus | reverse complement strand
ATGCCTGCAGGCAAATCTCGCTGCCAGCTAAAAGCATGATCTAACCTATTATTTCCAGGATCCCTCAATTTAAAATCATTTTGGAGCAGTCCAATAGGTCTGGAGATGTTTGCCTCTCTACAGGCTCACACATCACACTTTTCCTTTGCTGTGACAGGTGAATTACACAGTGAGTGCTGGGATGGTGGTGGGTATATTCATTGGATTCAGAAAGAAAGCATACACATCTCCAAGCAATCTCTCTGTCTTTATTGCGTTGCTGCTTCTTTATGGGTAAGTCTTCCAGGCAATTTATTCCTGCCGTGTCCATTAAGCAGGCAGTAACCTTTGTTTTCATGTTAGAAACAAATCTCAGGTAGCTAAAACTTGGGTGTGAGTGATGGCTAATTTAAAAGAGGTATAATAGAATGGGCACAACAAAGCACTGGGAAAGCTCACATAATAACTCGCCATATGGCCCTGAGCATGCCTCAGTTTTCCCATCTGTGAAATCAGGATCATATATTTGTTGATTCTCTCACAGGGTGTCTTGAGACTTAGTTAACTAGCTAATGGAGCTGGCAGGATTTGGAAGGATGGAATTTTTTATGACTAATGTGCAGGAGTAGGAGTCATTATTTATTATGATATTAATAATAATTATTAGTAATAGTCAATATTATGGTAGGGAACAAAGGCCCACTCAGATCTGCAGCTCCATTATACTTAGACACCATCCAAACACAAGCAGCGATAAGAGGCAGTATAGCTTAGTAGGTAGAGTCCTGACCCGATACTCAAGAAATCGACTAGCTTGTTGGGTGAACATGGGCAAGCCATTTCATTGCGAAGAACAAGGGACACTTTGCCAAGGGGTCTCTGTGTCACAAGTAGTGGCACAGGAAGACCCGAGCTGGGTTGCAAGTCAGGTGTGAGATACTCTGGTGGAGCTAAGAGAACATCTAACATGCTTACACTGTTCCTATTTTCCATGCAGGTGGGCAGTAATTCCCATGATGTACCCAGCATCTTACCTGTTCAGTGTCCCTAGCACTGCCTATGTTGCACTGACTTGTATTAATCTCTTCATTGGTATTAACAGCAGTGCTATTACATTTATCCTGGAGCTGTTTGAAAATAACCAGGTAAGCAGTGCTTTCATGGAGACTTTGTTCTAAAGAGCTGTGCCAAGACAGCATACTGCACTTAAGGTGTCCCATGATCTGTAGTAACTGCATTTTTCCCCTCTGCTGCTCTGGGAGTGAGTGAATAGGGGAAGATGCTACTGACTGTATGTGGAGGACTTGGGGGCAGAGAGCTCTGAGCAGAGCAGAAGGAACCAAACAATTTGGGGGTAGGAACTGTTGACTTGCTGTGTTACCAGCCATACAAACACACAAAGGAGTGACAGTGAAGTGTTTTTGATCACTGAGAACTCGTCTTCCCAACTTCCTGATGTCATAACTTGACAATACTATCCAGCATTGATCAGTCTGTGATGCAACAGGCCAATGTTATGTTACTCCTGAGACTGATTGTTTCCCAGATTACGCCCATCCTTTTATAGTTATGCTCCAAGCATTAAAGACACCCTAATCAGCGAGCGTGAATCTTTCTGTTAAAGGGTTCCTGTCCCAGTTTATAGTGGATGGGACCGGAATTACACATTGCCTCCAATAGAGAGAATTAATATTTCAGGGTGAAGAAAACATTTCTCACTGACACTTTTTCCACATAGAACTCCCTGTTAATTTGCTTCAGTTGCTAGAATCCTACTATAAAAAATATCCCTCAGTTCTATTTTGAAAATCATAGAATTATAGGGGATAGACACTCTAGCATAATTTCTGTCTTCAGAGTAAAGAAAACCTAATTTCACTCATATGACAGCAATGAGCACTCATTTCACTGTTTTCCTAAAGAAAATGCACCAAGATATCTGGGTTTCACTCCACGTGTGATATTATTTCCACGTTACAGTCTCTGCGGAACTTCAATAAAACATTGAAAAATATGCTGATAATCTTCCCACATTTCTGCCTGGGCCGTGGACTCATTGATCTAGCCATGAACCAAGCAGTGACGGATGTATATGCCAGGTTTGG
The DNA here is from genome assembly GCA_007922175.1 of Pelusios castaneus. Classification (NCBI taxonomy): domain Eukaryota; kingdom Metazoa; phylum Chordata; order Testudines; family Pelomedusidae; genus Pelusios; species Pelusios castaneus. The sequence goes on along the minus strand of ML685795.1, from coordinate 3,463,287 downwards.
TAAGTAATAGCCAGTAACTGGAAGGACTTCTTTGAAACCCATGCTGCCTGGACATGTCCTTTTGAGATATAAAGTGTTGGAATGGGAGGACTAGTGGCTGTTACTCAAATTTCCAACTTTTGTGTGTATATATGCGTGTCATGAATGGTAAGAACAAAAGTTCAATCCTTTTAGAGGAGTTGCAGTACATCGATACAAAAATAAGTGCTGCAATGGGGTACGACCCTACCACCAGCCTGTGTCTTAAGTGAAACCATTTCTACTGTATTTGGGCTCTGATCTGCTTTCATATTTTGCCCTTTGGGAAGAAAGAAACACTCATCCTCTATGAGACTGCAAGGCTTAGAAAACTGTCATTGAAATTAACTGGAGAAGTTATTGTTTATCTTGCTCTGAGCTACGTGTAGCTCCTAGACCAGTGGTTCCCAACCTTTTTGGCTCGAGGACCACAGATATCATTCTTACAACTCTGAAGGGCCACCAGTCTCTGCCAGCAGGACCTCCCCTGCAGGCAGACAGAAGGAATTCAGCGAGGAGGCTGCCTCCTTGCTTGATCAACCGTTACCTTGGCTGCAACTGGGAAATAGCACACATTTTGTGGCCCTGTGTGCTCCCCCTGGGTCTCTCAGCCAGCGGTGGGCAAAACACACTCTGTGGGCTGGATACTGCCCTCCTGAGGCCTCTGTCCGGCCCACCACCCCTGGTCTGCTCTCCCCTACTCTGCACCCTCACCCAGCCAGTGCATCATAGCTCAGGGGCAAGAGCAGATGCTGTGCCGCACTCCCACCGGCTGGCGTTGCACCGCTCTGGGGCTGGGGCAAGTTCTGCGCTGTCCCTTCTGCCCCCACAGCCAGCACTGCTGTGCTCCGGGGCAGGCATGCAGGGGGCGGTGCTGCCTCTGCGGTACCCCCCTTTATCCCCCCAGCTGGTGTTGCACCGCACCGCTCTGGGGCCAGGGCCTGGGCTGAAGCATGCCAGAGCTGTGGCCGGCACTGTGGCGCTCTGGGACAGGAGACAGTGCTGCCTCTGTGTTGCCCCCTTCTGCCCCCTGGCCGGCACTGCAGCACCTCGGGGCTGCAATGTGCCGGAGTTGGGGCCGGTGCTGCCCTGCCCCCCTTTCACCTCCCTTCCCCCCACCAGCTTTCCCTCGCCCCCAAGCTGGCTCCCTACCCGCATTGACCAGCAAGTTCCCCTTGTTTCCCCCACCAGCTCTCGCCCCGGTCCCTCCCCGCCCAGTTCCTCCTCCCCTCTCCACTCTGGCCCCAGGCTGGCTCTCTCCCACACAACCGGCAACCCTCTAAATATTATTGCCCACCCCTACTCTAGGCAGTGGCTCCCTTCTGCTGCCAAGGGGATCAGGAAGATCAGTTCCCTTCTTGCTCCAGCAGGGTCCCCAATGCCTATGGACCTGGGCAAAGTGCTTTGCCATGCTCTCTGTTACAAATCAGGAGGGGGGAGCAGTGATCTCTCATCCCCTTCAGCTGTAGTGAGGAGCCTGCACTGGTCTTCAAGTCCAGTGGAAACGTACTCTGCCTAGATCCTTTGGCAGCGTCTCCCTTCTGCAGTCAGCAGGAGGGGAGCCCTGGGCCACTTTGAAAGTCCCCACCTGACACTTTTGGCCCCCAGAGCACAGGTTGGGAACCACTGCCATAGAAAATCACACCTGGAATATATTTCTACAGTGTTTCATTGCTGTCTGCTATTTTGATAGCTCTCATGCTAATTTTAAAAGTGGTCGCATTTCTTTAAATGCCCCCATGTGGTGCTGAGGTTGCCTTTGTTAAACAAGAACTTCCTGCTTGAAAAACAGTGATATATCAACCCAAACTAAATTGATTAATTTTCACTGAGACAGGAAAACTGCCACCAAAATATCCCATACAAATGGCTGGATATGATCTGCAACCGACCTCATGTTAATGTAGACAGCGTTCATTTTTTTTCTCCCACATATCAGTGCCCTTAGAACTAGGTTCTGAGTTTTCAATAAGAGCCTTTGTTAGGGGACCTTGGAAAATTGCAGACATTGCACATAAATTGCATTTCAGATTTGCATCTGAAGCTGTTACACTAATGGGTTTTGTTCTGAGGGGCAGTGCTGTGTTTGGGCTATATTTCACCTTGCTTTCTGGTGGCTTCACTCCAAAGGTGAGAAGCATGTCTTGAATCCATTCCAGTGGGAGTTCGTTGGAAAGAACCTGCTTGCCATGGCAATTGAAGGAGTTGCGTACTTTGTTCTGAATCTCCTTATGCAGCATCATCTGACCCCCACAAGATGGTATGTCTATAAACCCCCAAACTCGGAAGTAAACTTGTATGAGAGTTTTTGGTGTCCTAATTATTCTCTGTTTGATGCCTTTTCTCTCCTGGATGGCACACATTTGAGGAGGTTTAAAGAGATTCACCCTATTTACTTTGGCATCATCCTTTGTCATTAGACCCCTGATTCAGGACAGCACTTAAACCTGTGCTTAAATCCAATGAACTTCAATGGGATTTAAGCACATGCTTATGCTCTCCTAAACAGGAATATTTTTTTCTGGATCAGGGCCTCAGAGTGAACTTCTTGTATTAGTTCCAAAGGGGAAGCCGTGCTAGTCTAGTCCAGCAAAACAAAGAAGGAGTCTGGTGGCGCTTTTAAAGACTAACAAATTTATTTATAAAGTATTTGTTTGTTTTTCTTGTATTAAGTAAGCTGTAGTGTTCAGTCCACAAATGTAACTTTTAAAGCGTTTGAGTGACTTGAATGTTTATGAGAGGTGCTGGCTGCGAAGTCCTGTGGATGGCAGCCCTCTGTTTATGCACAGTGCAGTTACAGTATGGGCATCAGCTTCCCATACTGCTTCTTAAAACTGCTCCACCCTACGTAGGGGGCTTCCTCCAAGGGTGAGAGTGTAGTTCATTCTCAGATGAGATTGCCAACAAGGGTCCCAAAGGGTCCAGTTTATGAAGATATAGTCTCACATGGACAGTTTTCTGAAACCATCATATATGTACAGCTAGGCCACCAAACAGTGAAGGTTTTAACTGAACACTGAATTGGGTCAGATTCAAACTAGAAATAGAGGAGTCCTATGTCCCATTGCAAACCCCCTTCATCCACCCAGACACCTGTGTTCACAGTACTTGTGGTTTAAAAAGGAGAATTCTCTTCAAATCCAATAGTGTCCCACCCTAGTATCATATTATGAAACTAAGCTCTTCTATCTTCCACTAGCCACATGTTCTGCCAATTATCGATCCATGATTTCAGGCTCTGCTATTGTGATTGTATTGTGTCCCATGTGATTCATATTTTATTCAATCAACCTGTTGGGTTTCTTTAGGTTTTCTGAACCTGCTACATTGGCTGTTGGTGATGAAGATGAGGATGTTGCAGAGGAAAGACAAAGGATTATGAATGGGGGAAACAAAACAGATATTTTAAAATTACAAGAATTGACCAAGGTAATATTTTGATCATTTTAAAATATGTGTTAGCTTTAGGTGGAAACTCATCTGAGATGTGATCTCCTTACAGAATATTGGTCCAGAATGAACAAATGGACAATATAGTTTTCAAAACCAATAATATGGAGTCATGAAAAAATCTGAACATTTTTTAAAAGCAAGGTCTTCCATTGTAACTTGCCCACTTGTCTCTGATCAAAAAAATCAAACAGAAGTCTTTGATTTAACTATGGAAAAGTCCAATATGGACAGGGTAAGCTTCCCTATTTACTCCCTCGCTAATGTGTTTAAGCTCTCTTTCACCTACCCACCCAGCCTAACCTTATCCAAGTTCTACTATCTCCCCTAGGCTGAGATTCTCCACATAATGGGTGACTTCTGTTTCCATTTTGGAACCCCAGTCTCCACTTCTCTTCCATTTAGTTACTTTCACATTACAAGATGAGGAGTGTAGGGATTCATAGCCTGTGATCATGCATCGAGGTGGTCCAGGTGTGCCTGGACGTGCCGTCTCAGCATAGACCACAGGCCATGAATCCCTACAGAGGAGACTCTCACCAGGGTCTGTCTACTACACTGCAGTTGCAGGATGTATGGACATACCCAGTCTAGCTTTAATCTTGCTAGCACAGGTAGCAGAGCAGTGAAGCCATGTCATCACGGGCTTCTGCTTGGGCTGTAGAAGCCTACCTGAGACCCAGCTAGCCTGTGCTGAAGTCCATGCTGATTTGGCTTCACTGTAATCAGTACATGAGCTAGGTAGATTAAAGCTAGCTTGAGTACGTCTACACGGGTTGCAATGACAGCAGTGTAGACAGACCCACTCTTTGGCGCTAGATGATCTTCTCTCCAAAGATTGAAAACATCTGCATGATGCTCTTAGCTTCTTGCCCCAGCATCCAGACATCATACCCCTTGCTGGAGCCCTATGAATGGAAGTACTGCATCATTTCTCACAGTTTTAATATCCTTTATTGTTCTATCTTGTTGGGTACATCAGAAACATTTTGTTACAGTGAAGATTCTGGGAACTACCTCCATAATGCATCTATTTGGAACGGCAGGTTAGATAAAGATGTTAATGGGTAAAATAGGGCAAATCTTGGAGTCTGTGAAATGTTCGCACATTCTTTTAAAAATTGTTCTAAGATTATATTTTATTCCTTTCAAGCATTTGGAATTGCCTTATCCCAACATTAGGACACAGTGACGTTCAGAGGATTCTCTCTGCTGTAGGTGTCTTAAAATAGAAATTTTTATTTCTTCTCTCATTCTAGATTTATGCAGGTAGACACAGGCCAGCAGTAGACAGACTCTGTCTTGGCGTTCGTCCTGGAGAGGTGGGTCATTCAATAGGTCTAGAATGATTACACTTCACTGATCAATTCATATGTCATGATCCTATTGCTTTCAAGTTGGAAATACTTTAGAATGTGATAAATTTTATAATTTAGTGCTTTGGTCTCCTGGGAGTGAATGGTGCTGGCAAGACAACAACATTCAAAATGCTGACTGGGGATACTGACGTGACATCTGGAGATGCTGTAGTGGCTGGTAAGAGGTAAGCTCTTTCAAAACACAACAGCCTAATTGCTACCACAGAATTGGTTGTTACAGCTGGCACTCACTGGCAACGCATGGTGGCAGTCTCAATAGATATGGCGAGTGAGGAGACCAGGCACGGGAGTGGTTTGAACTGCCATTGCCCTTTCTATGCATGTTCTGGTAATAAATAGAGGGCTTCACCCTGAGTCAAATCAGTTAGGAGTCCAGCAAAATGAAGCAGTAAGCAGCAGTGTTTGAAACGTTCCTAATTCCTGTTGCTCAGTACAATGGAGACAGCAGCTTGCAAGATGCTAGCACAGTGTAGACTGAAAAACGAACAAAACCTGATACAGGAACTTACTGAATGTCTTTTGTTGTGTGATTGATTTTGTGTTAGAAGGTCTGTGACTCATTAATGTAATCGCTAGGAATGAGACTGAGCAAAAAAAAAAAAAATCAACTAGCTATTGAGCTCCAATAGGTATGGGGTTTTCATACCCAGATAAGGGTCCCAGTTCCAACACCCTCTAACATCTAGGATTGCTTAGATTGGGGGTTGAGGCCCATTTCTGGTGATTTCTAGCGGTAGTGCTTAAATTGCATTAGGTTGATGTTGTGAATGGATATTTCATGATTTGGTAATTTGAATGATTCAGTATGCCGTAGAACTCTCTTTCAATGTGGAATGCCATGGCGCTTTATGAATGTTTGATGTTTAATGTTTCAGCCCATGTGTATTGTGGACTGTAGCTCACAAATGGCAGAGGCCAATACTCACAGTATTCAGACCACAAGAAATTATCTGGTTTTTTTCACTTCTCCCTCCATCTCCTCCGTACCCAAAAACAATGTCCGCATTATTTCCTACTTACGTACACTCAAGGGTGCAAATTGAGATTAAACTGCCTGATCTGCTATCTAGAAATAAACACCATTAGAAAAATAGTTTGCTGAGCGGATGCTTGACTGGGACTCACTTTACTTGCCTTTAAGTCAGCTTACAAAACATGATTTAATTGCAGCAGAAAAAATGGGGGCAGTGAAATTGCTTTACACCCATAGTAAGAATGAGTAGACCTTATTCATTGCACTCCAGCCAACACAATAGAGTACCTATTCTGTAACTGAACTTTTAGCAAGGCCTTGCATTGGGAAATTCACTTCTAGGTTGGTTTCACTAATTAGGGAGATGTTGCCCATAGTAGGAAGGATATCTTTTTCTCTATCCCAGGCCTACCCATTAGTGTTTCTACAGTCAACGGACTTTGCTTTTTCTTTCTCCAGTATATTGACCCACATCTCTGATGTCCATCAAAACATGGGCTACTGCCCTCAATATGATGCTATTGATGACCTGCTTACAGGCCGGGAACACCTGCAACTCTACGCACGCCTGAGAGGGGTTCCTGCAAAGGAAATTGAGAGGGTAAGAACAATCTCATCTTCATCAGCTTTCTTGGTTACAATAAATATTTTAGATGTTTGATTGGGCCCCTCTACTACCTTGGACAATAACTGTAGCTTTTTATTGTGGAGATGGTGAATATACAGCGGCGGCTGGCTTACAGTTTTGCCCTGGGAAGCAGAATTTTATCCGTCATCACAAACAGTTGCGCTGACTGACGGATTCACCCTAGTTCCAATTCTGAAATACATGTGCTAAAACATGAGGCTTTGCTGGGCTCTGCCTAGAAGCTGTGTAGCTGTCACCAGCTATGCGTGCATGTCACTCTCTGGTGTGTGAAAGAAGAATGACTTCTCTCTCCAACAGGTTGCTGACTGGGGAATTCAGAAACTGGGCCTCCAGATGTATGCAGGCCAGCTGGCAGGCACATACAGTGGTGGTAACAAGCGCAAACTCTCCACCGCCATAGCCCTGATAGGCTGCCCTCCTCTAGTCCTGCTAGTAAGTGTAACGGTAAAGTAGCTCAGTGATAATGCAGCTGAGCACCATATTTCATCACGTTCTTTTCCTAGTCAGGAGTTCTGATCCAGAGAGGTGCTGAGTGCCCTCAAGCAGAGGTGGCTTTTTGGGTAAGTGAAACAGGCACCCGCCTAGGGCCTCAAGCAGGAAGGGGCACCTTCTCCTACCCCAAAAGCCACATCTGCCTCCTGCCCTGCAAGATATGTGGCTGGGATCTGGGGCCAGGGCTGGCAGTGGGGAGCCAAGGCCGGACGGGGGGATGGTTTTGGGGCTCCTGATAGGGCGCTGGGGCCCCTGGCAGGGAGCTGGAGCCGTGAGAGGGTCGTGGGGGGGCTGGGGCCCCCAATGGGGAGCTTATGGGGGCACCACAATGGGCCTTTGCCTAGGGCCCCAGATATCTTAAGGCTGTCTCATCAATGGCATGCTCAATTGTTTGATTTCAGTGGGAGGGAGAGACGCTCCACACATCATGGGATTGGGCCCTACATAACTACCAAAGGAAAACTTTTCAGCAGAGATGGTCTTGAGCTAAAATCTAGGATCCAAACACCTCTGAATTTAGAGACAGTTCAAATCTGTGTTGTCCCTCAGAGCCACCTCTGCTTTTTAATGGAGAATGAGCAAGTGAGAGAGCAACCATTACTGTCAGAAGAACATACCTGGCTGTGTATGGACCATACCTGACTAACAGTCCCATCTGTGTACCCAGCAAAACAAAAGTGTGGGTGGGGCATAGCTAGTCTTTTCCAGCAACAGTATTTCTGGACAAAAACATGCAAATAGCATTGCAATTATTCCTTAAATTATAATGTTATGGTAGTAACACAAGTTTCCAAGTGTTTCTGTTGGCAGCAACAATTTCACTCAAATGCCATTACTGTAAAATGTAGATTCTCCACTAGTTTTGAACATCTGTGTCAGAAATATCCTGTCCACCTTATTGTACCATGCCCTGCTGGGTGAAATGGCCCCCTGCACCGCCTTCCTGGGAGCTGTGCCCCTCACAGAGTGCACTGTTTTCCTATCTGCATTTTTGTATTAGAAAGACAAAATAAATTCATTTTTAAGGAATCTAAAACTAAAGCCTTGCATGTTTTTTTTTAATCAGAATCATTGACTATAATTAATTTTCTTTCAGGATGAACCCACTACAGGAATGGACCCTCAGTCCCGACGCTTCCTATGGAACTCTATTGTCAGTGTGATCAGGGAAGGGCGAGCTGTGGTTCTGACCTCACACAGGTAACACCTTCCTTCATATAATCAGTGTGGGAGTCAGAGAAGGTCTGAGATCTTGCTCTGATCCTGGGTTCTCTCTTTTATCAGCATGGAAGAATGTGAAGCTCTCTGCACTCGGCTAGCCATAATGGTGAAGGGGACCTTCAAGTGCCTGGGCACCATTCAACATTTAAAATACAAGTACGTTGAATATTTATATCACAGGTTGTTAGACTGTCTGGTGATTATGGAGAAACTCAGAATACTCCACCCCACAGCCTATACTTCCTGCAGAGAGTACGTTTCAAATACTCCGTGATTATGCAGCCATTTGGGTGTTCAGTGAGGTAGGAGCTCCTAGTGGTTCCCAACCTTTTTGCTGGAGAGCCACAGGTATCGTTTTTAAAACTGTGAAGGGCCACCATCCTCCACCAGCAGCCCCCTCCCCCACTGCAGCCAGACAAAGGCAGCTGCCTCACAGATCTCTGTCTCCCGGGCTGCAGTAGGGAAACGGCACGCATCCTGTAGTCCCTGTGTGCTCCACCTGGGTCCTTAGGCAGTGGCTCCCTTCTGCAGCCAGGGGGATGGAAGATCAGTGTTCCCTTCCCTCTGGCACCAGCAGGGACCCCAGCGTCTATGGACCAAGGTGCAGAGTACTTTGCTGTGCTCCCTGTTGTAGACGGGAGGGAAGTGCTGATCTCCCATCCCCTTGGCTGCAGTAAGGAGCCTGCACTGGTCTTTTAGCCCTGTGTAAACATGCGCCACCTGAGGAGTGGTGTACCAAGGCTGTCTGGAGCTCAGGGGCCAAGTCATATTTGCTTCCCACTGCCACCCGCCTTGTGCCCCACCCTGTGCAATCGCCTCCGATAGGGCGGGGGGGCAAAAGGCATGGGGGAGGCAAATATGCCTTGGCCCCTGGTGAGAAGCAGCCACACGCTGGCCAGGGCAGGGCAGGGCAGGCAGGAACGCTGCTCTGCAGCAGAGGGAGGGCTGCCCCTGACCCTACCCCTCAGCGACCGACTGGCCTCCTCTAGCACGGGGGCCACGGCCACCCTGCCTCTAATCTGGCCGAGGGCACCAGCTGGGGCCCCTCTAATCCAGCCCTGGTGTGGGGCTTCCCCGGCACCCCCTGCAGCCTGTTGGCTTGGCCCCCCGCTGTCATCCCCTGCCCCCCCCGCGCCATCGTTACGCCCCTGCACCTGGGTCTTTAGGCAGCAGCCCCTTCTGCAGTCAGCAGTAGGGGAGCCACAGGCTATTTGGAAAGCCCTGCGGGCCACAGGGTGGGAACCACTGGACAGTGTTCTTTAAATGAAATATACTGCCCAGCCTGTGAGTCCAACTCTTAAATATGTCAGACTATGAAGTCAGGCCCCCTCATTTCATCTGAGTATGTTACAAACCAATACACACACATTCTTTAGCTTCCCAGAACAGCTCTACGTATTCCATTTCATACATTTCTGTACCTCTTGATGGTGGGAGGACATCATTTCTAGGTTGGGGGGCACATGACCACCCCACCCATTGCTCTGGGCCCTTTCTCACTCCCCCTGCACCTCACACCCCTGCTCCGAGCTGGCACCACCTTGCCCCCATTCTCCTTTCAGCTCCTTCCCCACTCACTTCTCCCATCACTGCCCACTGAGGGCACAGCCTGGGCTGGAGTGTGCTCCAACCACCTATTGCCAAGCAGAGAACTGCAGCTCTGGGTGAGGACGGGACGGGACTTAAAGGGATTCTCCATCCTTCCCTGGCCACACAGCACTGCCAGCCCTGTCTCTCTTCTGTGCTCCAGGATCCTGCTAGTGGGGCTCGGTGGGAACGATAGGTGCTGATGCCATTCCTTTCTCAGGCATATCTCAGCCCAACTTCCAACATGGCAGAAATCTTAGGGGGCATGTAGGGCCAGATCAATGCAAGGGCTATAGGGGCTGAAGACTCAGGCTTAGGCCTAAAGGGGGGTCCCAGGCTCCAGCCTCTTTGTCCTCTGCATGATCCAACCTCCCTCCTTGCTGCCCTGCTCAGCCCCTACAGCACTGGCAGGGCCTGGGGGGATCCCTGATGGTCCTATTTGGACACCAGGAGGTGGGCAGGCACAAGCCCGCCCACTGCTAAAACCCCTCCCCCAGCCTATGGGGAGATGGCACTGGGCCCAGTTTCAATGGATAAAGGGGGACAACTAATGACAAACAGGAACGGGTGAGGCTATAGGTTCAAAACAAGGGATTCAGAAGGGGACACTGAGCAGAGAACCCCGGACAGCACCCACTGTTCCCGGAAGGTGTCTAGGGAGCCAGCGGACGCTGCTCAGAGGAACTCTGCCTGGAGACGTGATTGGACAAGGGACCGGAAATAGGCCCCACAGTCACAAAGACCCCTCTCAGCCAACCTCCTCTCCCTGGTTTTGTAGATAGTGACCTTGGCATAGGCCAGGAGGAGGTTGACGAGGAGGTCCCGCAACTTTGTGGGACCCAACCACCACGGTTGGGGTGGGCGCATACAAAAACAAGTGGGTGGAGAAGTGCAGCCAGAACCTCAGTAAGAGGTTCTGGAGGAGCCGGAAGTGGGGCTGCAACCTGGCGTACTCAAGGTAGGCGTGCGCCAGGGTTTCCCTCATGCTGCAAAAGGGCTCCTGCTGGTGCTGGGTGGGAGGCAGGGCCCTGGATCCAGAGGTCAGGTTCCAGCTGGGCCACCTGGGCCACGCCCAGGGGTGGTGTGTGTTCCCTACACCCCGGGGGCGGGGCTGGCTGGCTGGCTGGCTGTGCATTGCAGCCTCTGGAGGGCCGCACCGGAAGCTGCACTGCATGCTAGCTGACCCCATGCCCAAGGGCAGACCAGCCAGACCGGCATTGAGGTGGAAATGCCCTCTGGTACCAGGTCTCCCCAAGTGCTGGCCCACCTGCAGGCTGCTGTGGTGGGGTGTTGGGGCCTCAGGCCAGAGGGGCACAGTGGTGGGTAGCCCAGGACCCCAGATCCCCTTAATCCAGCCTTCGGGGCAGGTGACCATGCGTGCCCACTGCCCCTCCCCCCCCCAGTCACCTCTGCATTTCTGAGTGTGTAGTTAACTGCTGAGACCTGATTTCCCCCCGCTAAGTAGCAAAATCATGTCTTCATTAAACCACCAAACCCATGTGTGTTTCTCAGATTTGGAGATGGATATGTTGTCACCATGAAAATCAAAGCATCTAAACCTGGGCTGCTTCCAGATCCAAGCCCTGCTGAGCATTTCATACAAGCCAACTTCCCAGGCAGTTTACAAAGAGAGAAACACTACAACATGCTGCAGTACCAGATTTGCTCCTCCTCACTGGCCAAGATCTTTCGATTACTTATCTCCAACAAAGAAAAACTTAATATCGAAGAATATTCGGTCTCACAAACAACTTTGGATCAGGTGGGTAAGGAAGCAGTAAAGTTATCAATGAGAAAATGTGGCTGGTAAGAGAGAGGAAATATAATAGGGATCTCGAAAAATCCAGAATAATTTGGGTCCCTAACTGTCTTGAGAGTTTGTTAAACCAGCCTTTGAAAGGCTTTATCTTACACCCCTTACTCAGACAAAACTCCAAGTGACCTCTGGTGAAAGTGCAGGAGCAGATCTATGCATACACGGATGACCTCAGGTGCAAGAGTGCACACAACCTGTCTTTTTAGGATCACTCATGGATTCTTAGCACAGAAATAGAAGTGAGAGTGAGCAGAGCAGAATGAGACTTGCTGAATTTGGAATAGCCAATTCATTTTTCTTCCCTTTTGTTTTATTGAGAGCTTTGTAGTATCCAGTCAACTATCCTTCCTCCTCAAAAGCCACTGATTTTCATACAGGAATGGTTCTAAACCAGAAGCCAGCAAAGTGGGCCGCTGGCACTGTTGGCAATACACGCTGTCACTAGGTGGCCCCATGCCCAGCTGGATGTTTTCACTAGTGGCATGGGTCTGTGCAGGTAACACCTGCTATGTAGCTGTCACAGAGGCTGCAAGCAGGGTATACTTCCCACCCACCCCTAACTGCTAGTGACCTCTGCACAGTGCCTCTAGGATACTTCTTCTCCCGTGTGGTGTGGTGCATGTTCTGTGGGCCCTAACTCAGCTGGCCCTAACTCATAAAAGATGGGGTTGGCCTCAGTAAAACATATACACATATTCAGCATAGCAAAATGTGCGAAATCTGCCGACGGACAGGGTCTCATTTCTGTACATAGCTCTGGGTTCTGCTTCACATCCCTTGACTACAGTGAAGCTAATGTGATGCAAGCCACAAGAGTAGTTAGGGACTGGTTATATTTATCCGTTCTCCTCTTGCAGGTATTTGTGAACTTTGCTAAGCAACAGCTAGAGGACGAGGACATTCCTTTACACCCACGTGCAGCTGGTGCCAGTCGAGAGGTGAAGGTGTCGCCAGCTTTTCCTCGACAGGAAGTTTCGTAGAACTCTCCTGCAGCTGCTAACATCCACGGTGTGTTAGCTCACAGATGTGCCATATCACAGCTGTATGGAGCGTGAAGGAACTGCTCAGGGCACAGTATTCAAAGAATGCTTTGTACCTTCCAAGTACTGTGTTCCCAACTAATTAGCAACAGAAAACTTCTTCTGCCTTGGGTGGAGAGAGACAGGAGGTTCACCCTGAAAGAGTCAAAGGAGTGAATATGTTTGGTTCATAGAACCCTCCCATTACACAAGGATCATTATATGCCACAAAGAGAGACAACCTTTCCTCCTTGCTGACACACAAGAAAGCAATGAAGATAGTTTTTCTGAGCTGGACCTTTAAGATGGCAGGTTTTTTTAAACGTTCCAAACTGTTACCAGCAGCATCGGACACCTTCCTACTGCAGATCCAAAAGCAAGGGGAGCTGCCACCTGAGAAATGCAAAGGACTGTCTCGGGCCAGGACACAAGCACTGACAGACACGGCTTATGCTCAGAGGTTGCCTCTTTGTAATGTCAGGCAGTCACAGTGGCGCTCCATCCACAAAGGGAAGATCATCAGGAATGCGAGAATCAACCCAAGTCTCACACCCAAGCAGAACCCTTTGACATGTGAAAATGCATGGTGATTTTTGATAATGAAAGTAAATGCTTCCTGGTTCCTGACCCTTGGGTGAAAATACCAAAAAGGTGTTTTTGTTTTTTTTAAAGCAGTATGTATGCTATATATATATATATATATATTTCAGATCTGTCCCAAAATAGGAAGTATTGGCAATCTCATATGAGAAATCCTTTTCTCTTGGTGATGTCAGCTAACCTTCAAGGCCAGATCCTGTCACCAGCTGGGGGGAAACTCTCCCTCTGTGCAGTACCTTCAGGGCTCAAGCGGGATGTAAGTGTTGCACAGGACTTCTCTCGGTCAGATACATAGAGGGGAACTTCAGCCAATGTGCAGTCCCCTTTGAAGTCAATGGGAAATCAGGTGATGGTGGCAGATAGTGCTCCAGTGTTTTTGGAGGATTATATGACTGAATCTTCAAAAATTTTGAAGTTCACCCATGACACTAGTTTGCCTCTAGCTCTCTTTCTGTTTTCCGGTTAAACTACTGGAGAATAGCAAAATGAAAAATTATTCATAATGATTTATTGCTTGGATTACTCACAGCACTAATCCTTACATGCTCTTAAGCCATTCGTTCAGGGGTAGAATTTGCTATGTAATAATGAACTTTGGGGATTTTGTTTGATTGATTTTTCTCCAGGGGATGTAACTTTCTAATACTTCATCTTTTGTTGCCATAATTATTTTGACAGAGCTCAAAACATAGGCTTGAATTTATTGCATATTTTCTCTTTACAAATAGATGCAAAAATCTTTCTCTACGTCGGTAAATAAATCATCATGAAACAAAACAATACATAGATTTTTTTGGTAGATTTATTTTAAAATAGATTCTTAAAAAATTATTAAGCTTGGATTTGCAGTAGTTTCTTGAGCAGATTTATAGAAAACCATCCAGTTTATACCGAACAGCTTGTGGAAAACAAAAGATAGAAAGTTTAACATGTAACTGATTCCTTCTCCCTGCTTTGCAGACAGGAACAGAACTATCATTTTGAGGACTGCTGGTCAGTGCATTTGCTTACAAAGTAAATTAAACCTCTTCAGAGAATACTAACATAAAATCTCTAAAGTAAAAGTTCTTTTTGTAGCATAATGACTTGTTTTATGAAAACAGGTCGGTTCTCACAGCTACAGAAGATATGACATCTTCAAAATCCAGTCTACTAGGTGGTGAGCAATTTATTGATAAAGGAGTTTTCTTAACGGGGGATGTTCTATCCATAACCACTTGTGATTTCAGCTGGACTTGTCAAAGTGTGTGTTAGGGCCTACTCAGGCATTTGAGCTATTAGTCAACTCTTTATTCTGAGTACCCCTATTTCCCCCCTTTGAAACTTCTTTATTTCCCCATGAAGCACCTGTCCCAACAACACTTTCTCTCCAGTAGAGGAAGGCAGTACATACATCGGCTTTTGGTTCAGCTGACCGGATGATGACTCCAGAGATCAAACGGTGTACTTCTTTTCCAACGTGGCCAAGCTGCACTTCTGTGGAATGCTGTTCCACAAGTTGGAGCTTCCCTGTGGCAAGGCTTCACGATCCAGAAAAACAGTTAGGCCCGTTCAGGAAGATACAACTCTTACTAACTGAAAGGGCCTGAACCAATAGCGTTATAGTGAGCCTTAAACGCCCCTGGCTGCCAATGAAGCAATAAAGTCATAGCAACCAATGTGACTTTCTGAAAGTGCCCCTGAATTTAGAAATATTAAGGAGCTGTAGTTTCCAATTGTATAGAGCTTTCCCAAGCAAAGAGATTGAACATGCAGCAGTGCTACCTCAGTTTAGTTAGTTAAATTAACTCTCTCATCTGCCAGCATGTTTGTCAATAACAAGAACCCATCTGCTTTGTCCTGTAGTTCCACACAAGCATTCAAGCAATTCTTTCTTCTTACAATAAGAAAGGAATAATTGGCACCCTCAGACTTGGATAATCCTTGAATTCTCGTACATAGGTGTGGTGTTTATCTTTTGCCCAAACTGTCATCTGAATGAAGCAAAGCAATGTGAACAATCCCACTGTGAAAGAGATGTATAATAAAGAAACAATGTCAATGCCAGAGAAACAACATTCTCCTGTCTTGAGGAGAAATCACCTAGTTAGGAGAAAGTCGAAACCTTACTCACCTGGGACACACTGAGTCATGATGGTGAAGCTGATCCAAGCCCCCACCTGTTATGGCCAAGAAAATTAAAAATATTTCTGATGATAGTATTCACATTTACACCTCTATTATCAATACATCCCTTCCCAAAGTAGGTAAACAACAAATCCAAGGCAACCCAAAGATATTGCTGAGATCAGTTATTTTTAACAAAGTCAAGGGGATCCTGTTAATCCCTGACAAAAGTTCCTCATTTTTCATCTAGGTTACTGTGTGTCATTTTGGACATACATTTCTTCTCTCTCTTGTCTCCACCTATTTTGTATTCCTAAATTAGTGCTTATAATGGTGAACTTTGGCAGCCCTGGGGGCAAATGTTGTTCTCATTTACACCAATGAAACTGTCCTGAAATCAAGATTTTATATCAATCAGACTTCAGCAGAGCTGATTGAGGACACAGAGCCTGATGCTCACACCCTGGGCAGAGAACCTGTACAAGGTCTATTCATCGCTCACATCCCACTTAATTTCCAGAGAATGAAGGGTGCATAGATCTCAGGCAATCTTTCTGCACAGAAGTAAATTTCACAAAAGGCACATTAGGATGTCTCTTATGAGCTAACTGTTTGCAAGATTGAACCCAGAGTTTGCCAACATGCAGCGGTCTTGCTTATTTTTTCTTGAAGTTTTTAGGTTTCCTTATATGTTTATCTTAATACAGTATAAATTGAGGTGTGATCTGCAAAACTTAAATCTTAGTATGGTTTACTGATGAAAATATGTACCTCATACGTATAGTTAGGGCAGGATACAAAGAAAAACAGCCACGTGAAAGGATTCTTTGTTGGATAAGGAATCTTACGGATCTTGGATCCTACAGAGTAAAAGAACCATAAAAAATAAATCACAGAACACTGACACTCATATGTACCACATAGTTTGCTAATAAAGAATCCAAATCTGCCTACTGAAGAGATGGCTTTGAGGAAACAGGGACACCACTGAACCCAGAGGAGGGATTTGGATGCCTGTGGAGAAGTAGTTTAGGCATCAGTAAGGCTTTCACACAATATTTGGCAGTACCATCCCTTCCAGGACGACCCTTGGGAAAGATCATTGGCAATGCTGACTGTCCAGCAGGAAGTCATTCCCATAGCAGGTACCTGCACCATCTCCTAGAGCTCAGAAATGAACAGTATTTCTACACAGTGCATTGTCACAAATTATGTCTGCAGCTGGTTAGTAAATATTATGAGCCAATATCCCTTCCACAAAGAGGGGACAAAACACAAGAGAGCCACGCCCCTTAATTTCAAAGCGTGCGCACCTTGTGCCCAGGGCAGGAGCCAGGCACATTACTGACCCCTGCACTCTCCACAGCACGGCTTCTGCTAGCACCCCCTGGAGCCCTACTCAGCCCAAGCTCATATCCACATTCCCCTTTGGAGCCACCAGAGCAACTCACACAGGCCCATGCTCTAATGGCACAATATTGCCCTCTAATGGCACAATCTGAGTTCATTACCTAGCCAAACCAAATTTAGGGTCCAATCTTATGAGGTGCTGAGTGCCCTCAGCTCCCACTGAGGTCAGCTGAGGGTGATCAGACCCTCACAGGAGGCTCTCTGCACCTTGCAGGATCAGGCATCAGAGTATTTCATTGCTGAAGTGCCAACTTAATTGCATAATGGTAAAGAACAAACTTTTACCATCTTTTCTCAGGTCACTGAGTGCAACATGGATAGAGAAATTTCCAGCTTCACATATCTGCAAGAAGAAGCATAAAATATAATAAAGGAAATCGCTTGCCTTCCATTTATTCATCTTCCCACTGCTAGTTCCTAAATAAATATTTTTAATGGTCCCAAATGCCCATTGAAAAAAACAGACTAAATAACACGGGATTTAAAATGTATTTAGATCTCAAAACAAGATTTCTTATTGCTGGTAAGGAAACATCTATTCTACTCATCTTTCCATATGCAAGAGTCCAAACCACACTCTTTGCATCTGTCAGGTTGCCAACTAGCAAGTGGTGAGTGAGTCCCGAGAGGTACAATACACTCCAGATATGCTCCCAGCCAGACTATAACACCCTACTACATGGAATAAAGTGGAATCAGCATGTGTTTCCTTTACATTTTGACTGGGCTGATTTGTTTTTAAAAAACTAACTGGTCAATTTGGGTTTCTCAAACCCCCAAAGTATATTTGTGCGGCTCGATAAATATTGATATGCTTGTCCATAACTACTGCCACTTCCATACTACTACTCCCATAACAAGGACTTAATGCAATTCACAAAGTTCCATTAACTAACTTTTGCACTTGCTTTTAGGGAATGTTTTCCACCACCAGTTAGGTGGACAATATATTGAAATTGTTGTATGTACGATTCTGGCCCGAGTAGAGCAGAAAATTGGTAATCCAAGCTCCTGAGTTTTATTGCCAACTCTACACTTTTGCTATCTGATCTTGGGAATGTCACATTAGCCTTTGTGGCTCAAATTACCCATCTGTAAAACGGGAATAACTAACTCAGAAAATTTCACATCTGAAAAGTGCTATGACATCCTCCAATCATAACACTAATGAAATTCTTCCTCTCTTAATGCAAGGACAGGTTATATCTGCATTTGAGATAATGGATGCTTCCTAAGTGAAGCAATGTTAGTATAGCAAGGAAAGAAAATAGTCCTAAAGGGGTGTGTGAAAGGACATTTTCAGGATTCTATTTCACAAGGAATTCTACCAGAATATATGGAAAACCAACAAGATGAACCCCTTGCCCTGAAAATTAACACTTTTACAATTCTGTAGTAGGTCAGCTGTTGGCTGCTTATGACCAACTTGATGTTTTCAACAGTTGATAAATTGAGCCAATTTTTACAGTCTTAGACACTGGTAGTGCCAGGATCACTGTGATGAATGTGGCTGTGTGCAGCTCTCCACATATAAATTTCTATCTCACTTCTGCAGATTAAACAGCCCAAATCTGAAATTCTTACTCAACTAAAACTTTCCCTGAAGTCCAGGTTCACGTCAAAACTGACAACTTCATCTGCCTTAACATGATCAGTTTTAGTTCTATGTCCTGAGCTTTCTAGTAATAAATCCTGGCCTGGCCCACCGCCTATTCATAGAATATAATAAATAATAAATGAAATGTGTTTAATAATATTTTATAAAAAAGCAACAGACATACCAGAAACATGATTACAGCAAAATTTATCTGTTTTTGTCCATAGGCTAGAAAACAAAATGTTTAAAGTGGATAGTTAGCACTCAAATACATGCAAGTAAAGGTTCAAATCATTCTGAGGGCCATTTTGATACTTACAAGGAGGTGTATAAAGAGGATGATTGATGTAATATGCAAGCCAACCTGCAAATCCCCAGTAATAGAAGCAGTTCTGAAAAAAAGTAATTTTTTTGTTTTAATTTTTATAGCATAAGGATATCAACTGCACTCTGTGTGAAGGGAAAACAGTACAGTCACCTAGGCTTATGATTACCACAAGAAATAGTGATAATGCTCACTTGGGGGCAGATCTTGCAAGTTGCAGATAATGCAACAAAAATGACGACACCCCACACCAACTGCGGTTATAGTGAGGGGGAGAAAACAGGAAAAGACAACAGTGTAGAAGCAGGAAGTGCTGCGCTTGGAGTCAGATTTTTTTTTTTCCCCCTCAGGCTTTTTGGCCTAGAAACTGCTTATGAAAATGTAGTCCAAAGAGTTGAAGCTAAATGACTCTGATCTGGAAAGCCATTCTGTTTCACAGCACACAAATCAGAGGTGAGGAACTGTGAGGGGAGAGAGGATGTATTGTGCCACGTATAAAAACATCACAGGTTCTAAATGGTGAACTATAGCCCACCTCCTTCCTTTTCACCTTCTAATCTCCTTGTCTCAGCTCCCACCCCTTCCTGCACTCTTCACCACAACCCCTCTTATCTTCCTTTCTCTCCTCCATACAAACATGCTTTAGTCCTTATTTTAAACACCTACCTTTGATCATACCCTATGTACTTCTCAAACTGTAGCCCAGTCTCTCTTTTCACCTTCACCTCCAAACTCACGGAACATGTTGTCCACAACCACTTGGTGAGTTCCTTTCTTTCAATTCTGTACTTAACCTTCTCCAGTTCAGCTACCACCGTCTGCTCCAATGAACCTGTTCTCACTAGATTCTCTAGTGATCTCTTACTGGACCGATTGCAGGGCATAGTATTATCATGAAATGGCCTCTTGGAAGCTTTTGCAACATCAGCTTCTTCCTATTTGAAATTTTGTCCTGTGTTGGTTTACATGGCTCTGTTCTTTCATGATGGTTCTCCTACCTTTCCGATTGCCCTTTCAGTGTCTTCTTTGCCACGTTCCTCATTCCCTTGGTATCTATCCCTGGCCCTCTTCTCCACTACTTTTATATTCTTTCTCTGAGTGCTCTCCTTTGCAAGGTTTTAAAACTACCAACTTCATGCTGATGACTCATACTTCTAGTTCTCTATGGACGCACCTTCTCCCTTCACTAACGCTAGTATCTCAACCTGTCTTTCTGATAAATTTGTCCAATCATCACATTAAACTCAACATGGCCAACTCAAGTCCTTATCTTCCTTCCCTTACATTCCTTCTCCACCCATAACCCAGGTGTCACCTCTGAAAGAATGCACACTTTCGGACATTTCTTCCACTCTTTTTTACATGTCATCTCCAAAATCCAGCCTTTGCTCCCTGCCCACAGCCAAAACTCATCCAAACCCTCATTGCTTCATGTCTTGACTGCTATAAGCTCCTTTTCTCTGGCTTTATCTACTGCTGCCTTACTCCCTGCAAGTTCGTTCAGAAATTCAGAAGGCTGCAGTAGTTAAAATCATAGCTCATTCTTTTGATCACATCAGCCCCTTCTTTGAGTCCCTCACTGGCTCTCCTGTTATTGCTGCATCAAATACAAGCTCCCAGTCCTTGCCTTTAACACTCCTCAAAACTAAGTCTGACTCTGCTAGCTGATTTAGTATCCTATCATGACACTGACTCATGCCTTTGCTCTGCCAGAGCTCCCAACCTGGACAGCTCAACAGTCAGCTTCTCCCTTGAAGGCCTCATCATTTTCTCCCAGTTTTACCCTTATGCTTTAACAAAAATCCCTGATAAAATCCAGATAGCCACTACTTTATCCTCTTTCAATGCCCACCTTAATAATAGCCTCTTCTTTGACACCTACAAAACCCAGCCTGCTGATCGTGCCTAGGCAGGTGACAAGTTGTAACTATTCCTCTTTCCCTTCTCCTATTCCCTTCCTTCATCTAAACTCAATGAAAAAAGCAAAGTACAGTACATGTATCTAACAAATTTTCTGTGCCAGTTCTTCACCAGATTAATTTACCTCGATGCTGTATCCCTATTCCCTACCCTTTAGCTGTTTTGTGTCTGGTTATAAGCCCTTCTGGACAGGGTTTGTATGTTTTCTATGTCTGCACCAAGGCAGGATAATCCTCACAGAGGCCTTTTGGAGCTACCGTAATTTACAGTTAATATAGTATGAAACATTTGGTTTCAACAGCCAATTGGACTCGTGTCAAAAAATTGTTTATCTTTTATAAAAATGTAGTGACTAAATTTCGGGCTGAGTTCCAAATTTAGAAATGTAGTACTCAAATGTGAACTTCCATGTTTTCTTCTAAGTTGAGCAGTCATTTGTCAGATTATAGGTACTAACATTTTATTGAAGGTCAATACATTATTGAAAAAATGTGAGTTTGGCTGTAAATTCCAGAGGGGTAGCCATGTTAATCTGTAAACAGCAAAAAATGAGAGTCTTGTGTCACCTTAAAAACTAACAAATTTCTTCAGGCATAAGCTTTCGTGGGCTCCAACCCACTTCGTCAGATGTTGGACTGTAATGTTTGACAGCGTTTGGCTGTAATTATTTTTATTCCCTCAGTTGTCCTACAGGCACGGTAGATATTACATTCAAATAAGGGTCTTTGTCTGCATCTGTGTTGTACTAGGTTAGTGCTCGTTACTGCCTTCCTGAAGTGACTGGCTAAGAACCTAAGACTGGCTAAGAACCTGTCACTATAAAACAGCTTGAGTTATTCCTTTTAGCTAAAGTAACAAAAAACTGTGCTATCACTGAAATTTCCAAATTCAATCCCCACTGCCCACAATGAGATCTGTATATATGCACTTATGTGGCTCAGTCCACATACCTCTAGCTTTTATTTAATTAGAAAATCATGATTTTCAATTTTGACACCAGAAAACAATGGTTTAAATCAAGAGGAAAAATGTTTTATGATGCTCAAAATCACAGGGCCAAATTCTCTGCTGGCATAAGACCACAAATTTGATGGAGTTATATCACAGGAGAATTTGGTCCCTAGTTTTGTTTATTTCTAGAGGCTTCAAAAATCCAAAACACCAGTGAGTTTTCCTAGCCCTATTATGGATCTGTTACAGTTTCCACTTAAGTCAACAGAGGTATGTACAAACTGCTGAGTCAACTTAAAAACCTTAAGTGTTTTCACTAATTAGCACAAAAGTTTTAAAAATACGACTTCCCTTGAAGTTTAATATTTCTAATTGTATAGAACAACAGTACAAAATTTAAAACAGCAATAAAAAAGCATGAAAAATGAACATTTTAAAAGTACAAAGTTTTACACTCATGCAACACAGCCTGATCCTGAATGACAATGAATGTTAATAAGTGGCATGATATTTTCCCCTTGGCTTTAACTGTTTATGGTATTTTATAAGATTTAATCTTATGAGTTACAGATTTAAGGAATTATGCCACCATTCTGAAAATCTAGCCATTCCATCCAAAATTTATGCACATTTAACCTAAGCACCAGTGGGCAATGAGATGAATGGGGATTGGTAGCAAGACTTATCGCTCCTTTTATATCTAAAATGTAGTTTTTCCAATTCTTTGAATAGCTAAAGCCACCTCTAAGGAACTAATGGCTCATGTTTTTACCTACTACCATTCCAAGAGTTTCCCAGCTAGATTTGATAGAGTCCAAGGTAAACTCCAGTGTGATGGTGGCTGGAAACTGCTCTGAGCTGCTGATTGAAAAAGATGTTAAAAGCAAAACTGAATGCACTCTGTAAAGAAAAAGCAGATGGAGGGAGGCAGATTTAGAAGAGGCGCCATCCTGGCTTTAAGAAGAGAGAGACACTTCTCAGGCACTGAGTGAGTAGAAGAAGTGGGTAGTTGTGGTGGAGAGAAGACTTTTGGGAAAAGTGCAGAAGACTGAAGCACTAGGGTCAGAGAAGAAAAGAAGAGCAAAGAATCAATATGCTCTTGCTACAAGACAGTCAATTAATGGAAATACAGCGTGGCTGAGTAGTCAATCTAAAGAAACCACACTGTTAATTTGTTAACATGAGTTTCAAATGCAGCACAATCTGCCTAGTCTAAAAAGTCTGTCTTTACAAATGAATGAGAATGGTAATACCTACTCCTTACATAAGATTTTCTTGGCAGCTACAGAAATCAATGGAAAGCAAATCCATGGCCAGCTGAAAGTTCAGGTCTTCCAGGAAGAGTTATTTTTCATATAGAAGACAGCTATGGTATGTGGGCTCTGCTTATTAAATGTAGAGAGAAGGAGAGTAACAAGATGGCCATTACCTACAGGCAGGCAGTAAAGCCCAAGGAGATTGTGTGTCTGAAATCAGCGTCTGAAAACCAGACTTGCTGAATGCAGAACATCTAATAATGTGGGTTGGGTTTGTCTTCACAGATTCATGATGAATGTCAGTATTATTTTTCCTAGAATTGTTGTTTATATTACAGTAGGCCCCTAGAGGCCCCAATCAAGAGGGAAGCCCAATTGTGCAAGGGCACTGTACAAATGCATAAAGGGACAGTCCCTACCGCAAGTTTACAGACCAGACAGACAAATAGTGGGCCAAAGAGAACATGATTCTGTTACAAATAAGGGAAATGAGGCACAGTGGTTGTGACTTCCCCAAAGTCATTCAGAAAACATGCAGCAGAACCAGACTCCAATTTTTGGGTACCAGTCCAGCACTCAACCATCATTCCTCACTAGTCATTATTTTATTAAAGTATCACCCAAAACACATTAGGTGTGGTACAGATTTATGGAGAAACAGCCTCTGCCCTGAAGGGCACAGATTGTTAAAATGGAATCTTACATGGAAATTCTTCCATAAATTTGGGACTTGCCACAAACTGAGTTATATGCCTATCGGTTTTAGTGCAGCAAAAAATCCCATGTTCCTTGTAAAGCCTTATCTAAATATTGGATCAGAGTCCAACAATAAATGCTGTGGTTAATGTGAATAGTCAAAGTACATGATTTACTACAAAAACTTAAAAGTTTGGTTTTAAGGAAAGACTTGTAAAGTAAGTAGGATTTGCCACTGCTGAAATCAATATCAGTCACATCAAAACTGGCAGCACACAACTTACTCTTGATACACAGACCCCCAGCGACACTGCTTAATCCTAATGACGTAACATAGCTTTTTAAGGCTATATGCAGTGCTACCTGTTAGGAATGAGTTCATTCCCATTTTAATTACATCTGTATCCTTTCTTCAAAAAAAGCATTTGCTCATAACCTCCATGTCCCAGAGACCATAGTAAAGCATTTTAAAAAGCCCAGATGACCCTACCACCATGTACGTGAAACAAAGGTGAAGGGTCTCCCAGCCAACAGGATGGATGGAAACCCTCCTTCCTTCTCAGAAATGTCTAATCCCATCCCCTCTAAATCCCGCTCCCAAGAACTTTATTGTCTCTCATTAATTTAAGATGATTGACTTTCCCTAGAGGACAAACAAATGACAGCTCCTATGTGGACAATATTGTATCTTAAATAGGAGGCCTTTTCTGCTGCCTATATCAGAGTGCTTGAGAAAAACGTGTAGACTAAAAGATGCATAACATATATAATAAATGTTAAGCCATATTTATAGCTCCAAAGTTAAGAATGAGCTGAGCTTTCCTTTTAGAATGGAGTATAACAATTTGTCTTAATTACAAATAAAATATAAAATCTCACACATCATGATAGGGGAGCGATAGAATTTTAGTGAAAGTTTACATGGAGTTATTTCGAAGTTCTAAAGGTGTTAAGAATTGTTCCATTTTGAATCTGGGGGGATTCTGACATTTCTTTGGTCCCGCTGCTTGTTGGTGACCCTAATTTTCCATAAAGTTAAACTCCTTGAAAATGTATACACTTACTCCCTTCTCTTCCCACAAAATGTAAGTAATAAGGCATGGTCAGCCCAGATCCCTGAAGGAAAGTAGACGCTTAAATATCTCTAAGGGTCTGGGATGAGGGGCCTTTCATCAACTTGACCAGTGTAAATGGGAAATGTGATGGCATTGAAGAAAGCACAGAGATGGTTATGGGGGAAAAAAACAAGCAGGTGTTGTGGCTGATAAAGTTAATGCGGATTAGAACTGGGTAAAATTGTTCCCATGAAATGCTTTTCACCAAGAAATGCAGATTCGGGCTGATCAAAACTTGTAGAAAATTCATGTTGAAGTTGCTGAATTGTTTTAGTCAAAACAAATATTTAAAATATTTTTTAAAAGGAATGAAAATGTTAGATTTGACATTTTCAAAATGTTTAAATTTTTCAATTCAAAATTAGTTTTCATTCTGAAATGAACATACATTTTATTTTTTTAAAAAGTTTTTAAAAGCTCAAATAAAATGTTTCATTTGAACAGAAACTTTTTTTTAAAAAAAAAATCTTTTTGGTGTGCTGATAATTTTGAAAAATATTCATTAAAGGTCAACTGGATATGAATTCTTTCATCACAAATAACTCCATTAATTAAAGCTACCAGATTTACACCAGCGCAAGTGAGGCAAATCAGGCCCAAAGGCAGGTAAGTAGGTTATGTATGAACTTGAGGATGAAGACAAGTAGCATGAACTTGATGTGGCGGAGAAGGAGGAGCAATTCAAAGTCTCTGACAGAATGACTGGCAGCTGTGGACTGAAGTGGTGCAATAAGATTGTCAAACCCCAGTGAAAAGTGATGATTTAATGCACTGTATGGATTCACTTTAAAGGTACAGTAAAACCGCAGAGTTACAAACATCAGAGTGACAAACTGATTAGTCAACTACATAACTCATTTGGAACTGGAAGTATGCAATCAGGCAGCAGTAGAAATACATACACACAAAAAGCTAATACAGTACAGTACTGCTACATGTAAACAACTAAAAAAATAAAGGGAAAGCAGCATTTTTCTTCTGCATGGTAAAGTTGCAAAGTTTTATTAAGTCGATGTTCAGTTGTAAACTTTCAAAAGGACTGTAACATTTTGTTCAATTACCAACATTTCAGAGTTATGAGCAAACTCCATTACCGAGGTCTTCATAACTCTGAGGTTCTACTGCAATTGCCCTGCTTTCCATGGCATGTTAATAATGTAAAATAGCTACCACTGCGTCCAGAGCAGATGTTTGTAAGTGAACTACTGGCCTATTAGAAACTTGTGCACAATCTCAGCTTAAGAAATCAGTGAAAGAAAGAAAATCCGTGCAAACAACCTGGGGACTGCCAGTGCCCAGCTCATGCTACTAGCTGAATATTTAGGACTTTTTTTTCCCCCATTTAGGAAGCACCAAACTAACTCTAATCACTTGCATCAAGTCAGATGATTGATAGGGTAATAACAAAGCAGGACTATTGATAGAGTTTAAAAATGAAAGTAGAGCCTTCTAGTTCCCAGGTGAGAGTACAGCTACCTTAAGATGCAGATGTACTTTAAAGGGATATTCTATAAACAAAATATTAAATATGGTAAAACAGGGCTATCAGGATATGACAATCTGCTATCCTCCAGAGTCTATATAAAATTGTTATAAAATATAGTATTCTGCTGCCAACTTTTTTTAAAATAACTGTGATTGCATAACCATGCAGTATATTGTATCACAGTGCTGGCAGGCAGCCAACAAAGGGAGCCCAAGTGACACCCCGCCCCCATAACAGTGTTGTTGCTAGGTTGTGCAAAGGACTGGAAGGAGATACTGAACAGCCATGGTGCTTTATGCTACACAAGAAGCAAAGGCAGATTAGTAACTGTCATTTTCCACTTGGCAATGTTAAGGAGAAATGAGTCTATGATGCTATTACAAAAAACAGATTTAAAATATTTTGAAAACCTCTAGCTGTGTAGTAGATTGTTCCTCCTTACTATAGAACAGTACTTCTGAAATCCGCACACCAAAGAGAGCTAGCAGCTTAAAAAAAGGGAATGAATCTTGAAGGTATTAAATCTTCAAAGAGCAATGGGAAAACTCAGACAAGAATTATAATGGAAGAGTGCATGTAGGTTACAATGGCGAGATCTTGTAAAAGAAATACAGCTTTCCACTTAAGAGCTGCTGTGCATTATCACAAAAGCCAGACCAAAACACTGTGCTAATGAAGCCGTACAGAGGGTGGCCAGAGTATATTTATTAGCGGGCTGTGGGTAGATTTTGGTCACAATTTACCTTTATAATACTCCTCAGTGGCATAGTCCCATGGGAGAACCGATGAACAAATATTGTTTCAATCAACCTTTTGATGTAGTGGAAAGAATGGCAGAAACATGCCAAGCTAGAAACAGCAAGATAAAAGCATTTAAAAATGCTAAAGAAACAAGTATGGCAAGACATTTGGAATAAAAATGTGATGCATACAAAAATATTGCTCTAGGCTCATACAGAACTTACTTAACCACTGGATGTGGACTTGATGTAAGCCTGTCATCCAGGCCATAGACAAAAGGCATGCGAAAATAAAAGAGAAAATAGATGAACAATGGACCTGCATTTTCTGTCAAAAATACCTGAAAAAAGAAAGAGGGGTGGGGAGAGAGAATAATTAGACTGGGCAGATCAGCTGCTGTGTTTTGTTTTCTTTGTGATTAGTAAAGTCCTCCAGCAATCCAGAACAGAGATTTTTATTTCATTTTTTTGGCATGAGAACATTTGGAATTGTAGGCTAAGACTGTTAGAAATGCATACACATAATGCACACTTGCATTTGCAATGGCTGTATACGTCAGTAATTGCCTGCACACATGACAAGTTACATGCAAATATCATGGGAGCACATACAGTTATGATAAATGTACATGCAAATTTCATTTATATAATTTTAGCCCTTATTTTTCATCTTGGTGTCCTATAATACTTTTTTTTTTTTTTACTATAGGTTAAAAAAAATACTGGTAAAGAATTTCTCCTAAAAATGGGGGAGGAGGGAGTAACTAGTTTCTAATGAATGAATTTTTGTTTAAAATAGAACTACTTCATCTGAGCATTGCTTTAAATTAATGTCAGTTTTGATAATTTACTTTTGCCTCCATAACTAATTAAGGTAGGTTCGTGTCTGAATTATAAAGAAATATGAGAAATGTACTGTAATTATGCAACCAAAAAAAAAATCACTTTTTTTCTGATATAGTTAGAGCTACTCATCTGTCCAGAAAGAAGTTGTTGAGGTTCTACTGATGTTCCAAATTATGGATATCATCATTACAATTGATGCATCATCACCCTTCCTGGCAAAGGTTCAATTGACCGTAGTCTAGAAGATTTTTTTTTTAAACTTGCTGAAGCTAAAGCTTTTCTTAGGTTATGACTGAATAATATAAACGAAAGGAAGATTGATGAGAGCCTAAATGATTCACAGAACAATCATATAGTAACATCTGTACTCTGATTCTCATTACAATGTTTTGATACAGAGGTGTAGTTACGGGTGGGCCTGGCTGGGCCCTGCCCTGGCCCACCCTCTTTGAAAGTAGACCCACCCAATCACAACTGCTCTGCTTGTCACAGCAATCAGAGTGTCTCCAGAGTCAGGTACCTTTCAGCTGCTTCCCTGAATGTCCTGCTTCTGACCACATGACCAAAAGCCACATGACTGGAAGCAGGACGTCCCCCATGTTCCCAGGTGACTCACAGGCCCAGCCTGAAAATTGGATCGGACTACACCCGTTTTGATATGCTATAGTATTTTGCTATACATTGACATGAAAGTACCTTCTAACCTGCTCATATTGTAAGCATGTGTTTTGATCATCTTACTGCATTTAAGATTATTTAGTAGCTGCCTGTTATTCTAACATAGGCTCCAGTGTGATGGTCTGAGGATTTATACTTTATGACAAGTGATTATTTAAAACTATAGGGTTTTTATTACATTTGTCTTTGCTATTTTGTTATTATTAGTAAGATTATATTAACTGTGGTAAATAAAAATTATGTTTTCAAATTGCTGTCTAACTTTACCTTCATGCTGTGACATTTAAATTAATATTAAAAGACAATATGTGTATCATGAAATTGCAGAAGGCTTTATTCAGGGGCCCTTGCTCACTTTATTTCAGAATCACCATTTCTCTTGTCACCTCGTCAATGCTACAGGCTAACACTGCCATGAGGGAGCTTTTTTTGAGTAGAGAGGGCAGAACATTCAAAGTCTTCAATTTTTTAATGTTAGAACTGAACAAATAAGTGATTTTTCAGTTTGCTAGCTGACTCAATAGAATAGGAAAAATAATTTCAAACCCAAACGGATTTTCTGAGTTGTCCTTATTTGATAAATGAAAAACTAAAAAAAAAAATTGTTTGGGTCATATGAAACATTTTGAATATCTATTTGAAGTGACATTTGGTTTCTAAGTGAAATGCTGATTCAAAAAAACCAACATTGAAATGGTTCATTTTGACAGTTTCACAATTTTTGTTTTTAGTGGTTATTCGGCCAAAACTCTTCACCAAAATCAAACTGAATGCATGCTGCCACTGAAATGACCAGCTGCCATTAGCATCCCAGGACCTGAACTGCAAACATGCATGTAAGTAACTTTAGTCTTATGAGTAGATCCATCAAAGTCAATGATATTGACTGACATGAGTCAAGTCACTCATATGTCTTTACAAGAGTGATCTCTAGAATAATACGATAAGCTTGATCTCTGATAGCCCAAGGAACAAAAGTTACTGTCACTTAGTTCCATGGTGCTAGGGTATCATATTGCAAAGGAATCACTACTGGTTTTCCATGGGGTGCGCTTCCGGGATTTCATGAGGTACTTTCATTGGATTCTCTGGTTAAATGCTTCTTAAGATTAGAATAATTGAAAATGAAGATCTGCTGTCTGTATCTCCTGTCAGGCCAGACAGTATCTGGAAATTTTAAATAAATGCAGAGAAAAGCGATGCAAGAATTAATTAAGGAGAAGCATTAATTAAAATGTCTCAGGCTTGCAGCATAGCTCACCATAGTCCATCCTATTTGTGGCCCTAAATCTTTAAAATATAGTGTAGCGGTTGTGCCAACTGGGAGATGCTGCAGGATTTCCTCATCTCTCAATGATTTTCCTTCTGAGAAGAAGAAGTAATTATACACATCACAGTGAAATTAAAGTAAATGCTGATATAACATATTTACCCTAAAGAAACATTTTAGACCGATCTGTGAGATCCTTTGGCTTGACACATGCTTTTACCAGAATCTTTGGTAAGAGAGTGCCATTTGATAAAACAAATCCAGAGTGCTTCTACTTTTTAGATACATATTTGTACACAAAAATATAGGAAAAGCATATAGGAGTGTATTTTCTGTGCACAAATGTAACACCACTGAAACCAACCCCAATGAGCAGTAGCAGCCAGTACAGTAATTCCACTGCTGCTGCAGACAATGGGTAGGCACTAATGAGGATGAGTCACGGCTATCTCTGTAGGGACAGAGATTTACATAGTTCATGGACCCACTAACCAGCCCATTCTCATTCCTCATCTCCATGATCCCCTCCATGGACGGATGCCATGGTATGCAAGAGGTTGCAGTGTGTATCTCTTTGTGTCCAATGGATAGGTGGGGGCTCGACAAGGTTTTGGTCCTTAGGGTAGATATGAAGCAGATCAGGCTCTTTTGCTCCCTGCATAACAATATGCAATTTATAGTCAACTCTTTATCACACTCTTTTGTTTAATTGACATCTTTCCATACCAGAGGTTTGACCTATGAGACACATGCCTGCTTTGGGCTGATGGCATGGATACTTTTAGCTCCAATATTTAGGGGAATCCCCATAGTTCCAGCTGTCACCCAGTGACAGGTTTCCCACCATAAACCACTGGTTGGGGCCTGCTAATATAAATACTTGTGGAAGGAAACAAGCTACTCAAGCAAATGTTTTCCGTGGACTGATCCCAGGAACAATGCGTTGATCTCTACTAGCAGAATCATTTTAAGGGATTGCATAAATAATTGTACGCTTAAGAGCAGCAAAAGAAAAAAGGAGTAACATTTTACTTGAATAATTATGAGGAATTTACATGCTTTTTCAATGATACTTTCCCTTGTGCATGAATCCCATTTAACAAGAGTTTTCTATAGGTAATACCTGTGACTAACTGTATCAGCCACTCAGCACCAGCTAAGTCTGCAGATCCTATATTCCGATTAATTCATTTTGCATTAGCTTGTCACTTTAGAAATCTGTAATGTCTATCTGAGATCAAAAAGTTAAAGTGACTTGATAGCACTATCACATAACTTTTCATACTTTTCACAGATGAAAACCATTTTGGGGTCCATCTCACTGCAGTTAGGTGCAAGTAATATATAGATTCCATGGTGCTTCCACTGAAAGACAGGAACTGAACAGTTGAAGAAAACAAAATAAAACAATGTGCAAACCTGCGTAAACTCAACAGTGGGTACTGGCACCAGATCCATGTGTGGGACTCTGAGCAATAATGTTAAAAGAATTCACCTTGGGTTGGGCTCCTTTTTGTATAGTCCTTCATAATGTTAATTAGTTCAGCAAAACTCCAACTCACAGCAGATAACACCACCAGAGAGTGCAGGATGTTGCATTCCCTCTATGCAAGCACCCTGTTCATAGTTTTATCACTCTAGAGCTGATTGGTCAACTTACTGGGATCAAGTCTTATTGATTGCCTTGCTGGGTACCACTGGGGATCTGCAAGACAAAATAGAAAACATAACATAATCTATAATATTTGCTTTTGGATTCTCCGCTGTTGTAATGACTGCAACAGAACAAGAGAATCTTTTGGTTGGAGATCTTTATGACTTCTTATTGTATGGTTTATTACAAAAATCAGCAAAAAGTTACAGATAAAAGCACATATTTGCATAAATTAAGGGACTACAGCTAATGAAAAATTATTTTAAATCTCAACTACATTTGTGTTCGTTTGAAGATTACTTGCATTAATGTGGGTGTATATTACATATCCCAACAAACTATATAATTTCATCTTAAATAATTATGTGCTGGATATTCTGATGTTATTTGTACCCATAGTATGTTTCTTTGAAAACATTATACTTACATGATTTATGGAACATCAATCTGATATCACTAATTGTAGCATGTGGCTCAACCTATGCAACAAAAAATATTGTTCATGTAAGACATTTGTTTTGGAAGATGATCTGTAGGTGCAACCTGTGATTTTTTTCAAGTTGACAGCATTCTTTTAACTTTCTGAAACCTGGCCAAAATATTCTATTTCTGGTATGAAAAACTCTAGCTCCTCGGAATAGGAAAAGAGAGTATTTCATCTCTAAATCATGTTGCATTACAACATGATGATAGTTTGATGGCTTATGCAAAACCTCTCCAGGGTCACAGCACAGTTGGTACTAACTGACATCCTTGTTAGCCCCCTCCGTTGAGAGGCTGAATGTGAATGAAGATGGAAATGCTCCCTGTCCACACAGGAAGGGTTGAAGGACTTTTTAAGGCAGTGTGGGTAAGTTTGCCCTGCTGCAGCCTTGGCTGGTCTCTCCTATGGAGGAAAAAAGAGTTTTCCATCTCCTTTCACAAACACGACGTTTACTTAAAGAAAATCAATAGCTTCTAAATACTATTACCTGTCATTTTAACAATATTATCATTTACCTTATCCAGAAAGCACAGCTGTTGCTTTGTCTTCCAGTCTAGGATTTCCACCTGATAGCAAACAAAATGACAACTCTTATTGCTTCCTGACTCTGATTAATCTTTCAGTTCTGGGGGAATTCTTTAGAAATATGATCATTGCTAAGGATGATGCACCACATTCTCCAGGACTAGTTACTGGGCTAATATAGTTGTTTCTGATCTAACCAAGAGACAGTTTGATCAGGGACCAGCTGCAGATCTTTAAATCTCTAAGTGCAGTTGTATTCTGAAGAAATAGCACTTCCTACCAAGTTGATCTCCCTGTGTGCAATCAGACCCATAAGTGCTTATTGTGTTGACCTAGATAGGTTTTCCTGGATTTTTTTTACACTTGTTAGTGAAATTACAATACAATATAACTATAGAATAGCAAACTAGATTTCCATGGAGTTTCACAGGTGTAACCGAGGGAAAAATTTGACTTGCTGAATCTTTATTAGAGCTGCAAAAATCAGACACAGCTTGGCACTGACAGAAAAAATAACCTCTTTTGACTTGTAAATAGAGCCCATGGATATATATGTCACTAAGCGATAATAAACATGGCATTCTACAATGCCACAGAGTCGCTTTTCCCGAGTAGAACTACACTTTAGTTTAAAAGAAATAATGCCTATCGTTGTAGAACTAATTTACAATGATACATATGGAAATTCTTTAACTAAAATAAACTAAAGTGTCTGACAAGAACCAACATAGATCTCGTGCTCTAAAAGATATCTTCATGTACAAATATAGATGTGTTGTTGCTTACTTGGACAAAGAATTTAAACATCACCATTTACTTCATTCAGTTGTGATGTCAAACTTAAACCTACGTCTTTCATTTCATGAATTAGCTTTTTACTGTCCTATTAGTGTCTCTGATTTCTTAGATATTTCTTTGCTGTTGATTGGATGCTATGGTAATATATTCAACATTTAAAATTAAATGTCATTCCATATGTGACACACCAAACATTAATATCTTTATTTTAAAAGTGGCATGTCAGTCCTGAAAATAACTTAGAGTCCAAATCTACAAACTCTTATTCACTTAGCTAGTCTCCATGGAGTAATTCCAGGAGAGTAGTCCCATGATCAGAGCCCTCACAGGAATAAAGGTTTGTAAGATCAAACCCCAGATTTCAGCACATGTTGTCTATGGAAAAACGCTATAATACATACAGGTGTTATCCAGCAGCGTTCTGCAAAAGTTAGTTTAAACTACATGCAACATTTATCAGAGAACAATGTACTTTCTGCATCATTTTTAACCAAGCTATAGAATTTAACAGAAAATTTAGATCCATGATGAAAAATTCCATGCATGATTTAAAAAAATTCTATAGAAAATGTAGAATTCTCTGATAAATTCTACAGGATAAATATAGAAGTATAAACTCTATGAACCCTTTGGCAGCTGTGACAATGCTATACAGGCATACGCCATTTTCTACCAGCCCCATATGAGGCAATGTATGTGGGAAGGGGGAATAGCACAACAAATACTTTAAACACTGTTTCCCAAACACTGGATCCCAACCCATCAATGGGATGTGGAAAGGTTCTAAATGGGTCACCATGTCCAGGGCTGAATTAACTCATCACTGGGCTCTGGACTAGGCAAGCCTGCGCTTCTCTTGGCTTGGTGCAGAAGAGAGGCACTGGTGGGAGTTGGAAGGTAAATGTGCCCCACACTCACCTTGCTGCAGTGATGTGCTCTGTAGCATGGGGCATGGCTCACTTGCTAGCGGATTCTCTGTACTGTAAAGTTTTCAAATCATGTTTTCTGAACTCCTCTGACATACCAAATGACTGGGTATGTGTTTCTAGTTTTAAAATAAACATCTAACTTTAATTGTTTGGTATTAACTGACCAAGAGAGAAGATTAATATTAGACCGTCATTAGGATACTAACTAAAAATAGAAGTCAGTACCTTTATAATAGGAGTGCTTTGAAAGGATGAGAAAGTTTATAGAAAGTATTGTGTTTCCTGCTTTCTTCTCTCACCCTAATTAATCCTCTCTTTTTCCAGTAGTGCACCAACTGAAGCACTTGAGCGCCTGTCAGAAGTAGTAGGTAAATGATCCTCTCTGGATCTGATACAAATGCTGGAGCACACTGACACATATTTTAATAGGGCTCTCCTTTAAAACAACAGATGCTCTCCTAGAAGGGGGCCAGAAGAGGGGAGCCATTGGGATTGTGGCCTTTTGCTTCTGACTCATAAAGAAGACATGACGAAGTGGGATTTTCTCCCACGAAAGCTCATGCGATTAATAAATCTGTTAGTCTTTAAAAGTGCCACAAGACTCTGTTGTCTTTCTACAATAGACTAACACGGCTACCCCTTTGGAATGGGATTTTAATCTTTTCCCTCTTCATTTTACCTTAGGAATTTCAGGAATGTCAAACTTCATTCTTCTGTTTGGATGGAGGTCTCTCCCCTTGGAGAACCCAGAGAAAGAGAATTCTTTTCACAAAGGAAAAAATGTTAGAGGAACACTGTATGTGAGAGTCACAATCTAGGGGAGGGGGACTATGGGAGCTTTAAGGCACCTTTACACTCTTCCAATCTTCATCTGCTCCAGAAGCTGGCAAGGTAACTGCATAATTTAGAAAGCCCTGGGGACAGGCCTATGTTATTTGGCAGCCTCTCCCAGCTGCTTTACAGGTGCCAGTAAGCCCCAGAAACTCCAACACTGTTAAGTGTTGTGGCCTGACCTCAACTCATCCCGCCTACCCTGGCACACACCCTATGCCAGTCTTGCATGAGAGTCCATCACAGGTAGCTGCAATACCTGGACTGGAGGAATCCCCTATATGTCCCCTGTCCAGCTTGGAGAGATGTAGGGCTCCTTTGCCCTATACCAGCCTTCTTACACAGCGTGAAGGGCTGGAGTGGGAGTGAAGATTTCTCTCTCTCACTCTCCCCCTCAATCACTCTCTCTTGTTACCCAGCTGAGCCATCACATCACCTTTAGACTTTTAAATCTCTTTTAGCCTCAAGACAAAGATAAATATTAGTCACAATGATTTAATAGATTTCTAGATTTTAAAACCAGAATGGACCATTATGATCATCTGGTCCTAATTTGTCCTCAAGCATTATACAGGCCATAGAATTTCACACAGTACAGGGACTAGGAGTCTGAGTAAAGGCTGATCTATACTAAATAATTAGACTGACCCAGCTATATTGCTTAGGGGTGGTTTTGTCAGCATAGCTACGTCACCAAAGGGTTTTTTTTTTCACATCCCTGTCCAACATAGCTATATCAGTATACATTTTAAATACAGACCAGGCTTTGCATCCCTCACAAGACTTTCAGAATGACTGATGGTTTTTTACTGCAGTATTGGAGAGATCCTTTTAAAAAATATTTCTAAAGAACATTATCCAGTCACTTAAGGCCGCAAAATTATGTTCTATACAAAATCTATAGCCAACAGGAATACTTGTGGGAGATGTATATATTTCTTTCAATGAAAAAAGTTGTTGGATTGACTGTAAATACTCCCTGCACGTTGTGCATCCCAAACTTTCCAGCATTATACTCATGCCTGGGTACCAAAAATTGAAACTAACTTAACAACAAAGGAAATTGCTCACTGTCAAAACTTAGCAAATGCCAAAGAATAATCTAGCAGCAGTAACAGAGAAAAATGTATTTGATTTAAATTCAAACACTTCAGTTTTGTAAATGCCCAAGTATCAAAATGATGTGATAAGCATTTGGGAAAATACCCTTAAGACACAATTATCATGCCACTACATCTTAGAAGTTGTATTTGCTGCCCTTTTTATTTGAAACTTGGTAAGGCTGTTCCAGTTTATCCTGCTGGGTACTGACACAAGCAAATACTGTATTGATTTTTTAAAAACCACTCAGTGTTTTAAAAAAAAAAAAAAAAAAAAAAGCTTATTTTACAATCTAGGAAGAACTATCCTGAGTAAGAGCAATGCAAAATGAATTAATCCCACCTGTGCTGTTAAATTGCTTACATAAATGAAGCTCCTAGAACCAAGGCATGATTTTTTCTTATATTCAATCACTAGAATTCTTTCTCTCAGTGATCAAATAAATCTCTCCAAACATGTACTTTTTTTCTGTTGGGGGTAATTAATTCCCCCTTTTCTTGAGATTTCTCTGTTTTACTAAGCTACTCCTGAGAAAAGCAGGTGAACCTGCACTGATGCGAATCTGGAAAAACTTCACTGAAGTCAAAGCAGTTAAACCAGCGTGAAATGAGTGCTAAGCAGAATCAGACCTATGCTCACGTTGATGGTGCAGCTGCTCCTGCCATCACCCCTTGCACTGGTACAAAAAATCAGGAATAATCTTGCACCAGTCTATGTGAAAGGAAAATCAAGACTTTTTGGTCTGTTTTGCTTTTCTCTCTCCTAACGTACATAATGGAAAAAAACAGATTGCAACAACAGGGCCAAGTTCTGTCACCTTCCTCATACAGAGTAATAACTTGCCCTAGTAGTGAGTAGTCCTACTGGAGGAAATCCTTGCTTCATGGGCATCAATGCAAAATTCCTATTGACTTCAGGGGCCAGGATTTCACCCCTGGATTTCACTGGGCGTGGGGTGGGGTGAGCAGAACCAAACTGTCACTATTGAACAGGATAATATAGCTATATAATAGAACTTGGTGATCCTTTTTTCAGTTATTTATATTGATGAATCTTCATTGACTTGGAGCTTCAAGTTTCTGACTGAATGGCCTGTGTAGGAGGAGACTCCAATCTCCAAATTTTAGCTTTCATTGGGAAGGGTGGGGTGGCAGGATTTGTTCCGCTGGAGAAGTGGGAAGGAGTTTAGCCCACAAAACACAAGCCTTACTCAATAGGTGCCAGGGGTCCTGTGTCTCCACAAAGAAACCGGGACCTCACTAACCCTGGACAGCCCAGTTCCAATGCAGCTATTCTGCCTTCTGAAAAACAGCCTTATGAGGCTTTTGCAAAGTGAACAGGGGACCCACACATGCTAATGCTGACTCAGTGAGCGTTTGCTTGCTTTAGCAATATAGCCCAGTGATACCCACTTCCTAATCATGCTGGCAAGTCCAAGCATGCACTAGACTTCATGGTCTTCACTGACCACACTGGTGTGTCAGTCTATGAGGGTGGAGTAAGCCAGCTTTTATTCAATACTAAGGATATCTCCAATCTTGTTTCATATTCCATAATATACACACTACAGAAAAAACACTGACTCAGGATTTTGACATGTGGTGATCACATCACTCTGTACATAGCCAACATCATCCAGGCAGAGGTTTATGAAACAGAATTACCTCAGATCCAGAGGGCCAAATGTTGTTCCCACTGAAGTCAACAGCCAATTTGGCCTTCACTTTCACAGAACTAGGACTTGGCCCTGAGGGAATAAATGTGTGCCCAGAGAGGCAGAAGCTATATATTCGAAATCAAAATGTAATTATTAGATGTATTAGTACTGTGATTTGCAATGTTATAGTTAAATGTCTGTTAGTGCTTCCATCACCCCCCCTTTCTGTAGAGCATTGTGTATGTGGCTAAGGGGGGGTGAGCTAATACCTTTTATGGGACCAATTTCTGTTGGTGAGAGAGAGCAACTTTCAAGCTAAGAGAGCTTGTCTTCAGATCTGGGCTGTGTGTGTCAGGACATAAATCCTCTATATGCTGTAAGATATATGTGAAGTGGCTGCTTTATGGGAAACATCTTTTCTTTTTTTCCCCATGACCTCAGACCAGAGAACTTTGTTCTTACTTACTGACAAGGGATTTAGACATTGCTATGATTAGCTTGTTAGCTAGAGTCCCAGCAGAGGCCTGTCAACCTGGGCAGGCTAGGGGCTTACAGCTTGCTCCCCACTGCAATGTAAAGATAAGGTCTAATAGCTTTGGGGCTGAAGGTGGCAATAGAGAATCTTGAAGCCTTTAGGATTCTTGTTCTTTGTGATTTTCTGCTGCTATGGTGAAGGATTAGCCTATGGGTCTTTTGAAGCAATATGGATGGCTGCTAGAGCCGCTTTGACAGCCACAGATCATTTGCTTAGCAAAGTTCATGGGAGAAGGGCAACAATGGCTGTAAACCAAAGGTGAAAAAAGCCCCTTGTTACTGGGCTTAGACTTCAAGGCAGAGGGGTCACCTAGCTCTAGGGTGACC
The DNA here is from genome assembly GCA_007922175.1 of Pelusios castaneus. Classification (NCBI taxonomy): domain Eukaryota; kingdom Metazoa; phylum Chordata; order Testudines; family Pelomedusidae; genus Pelusios; species Pelusios castaneus. The sequence continues at coordinate 3,424,847 of ML685795.1, read as the reverse complement.
AGATGTCCTGATTTCATAGGGACAGTAGTACAGTACTGATATTCAGGTCTTTTTCATATATAGGTGCTTATTACCACCTATTCCCATCCTGATTTTTCATACTTGCTATCTGGTCATCCTATCTAGGGCTTAACAAGCAAAGCCTGACCTACCAAAAATTATTTTATACTTATTTCTGAAAACATATATTTAAAATAGACAAAAAAGTTGTTCTCTTGAAGGAACCCTGATAACTTGAAATTTAGTGTTTCAAACACTGAGGGATCCCGCCAAGTGTTATCGCTTTACAATCACACTTTCCTATTTTCACTCCCAAAATTCACACAAACAGGGGAATGGCTTGACCAACTGACTTAAAGGGGAAGCAGTGAAACAGACTGTATGCAAACTGTTATCAAATGCATAGAGTAAAGAAACTAGGGGGAATTTTTTCCCCTGTATTTCGCTTCAGCAATAGTAATCTTAAGTGTTGCTTGTAACAATAATAGTAGGTAACACATTTGCAATCAGCAGAGTGAGCTTTGGATTAGTGTTGTCCCTTTTAAGTGTTCCCTTCCCAGACCATTCAGATATTTTATGCATGCTTCCTTATATCTGTTTGGCACAAGTAGCCCTCCTGAAATAAAGAATCTTAATTTTCTTTGCAGTCAAGCATTTAAACCCAACATACTTACTCTGACTCTCAAAGTAAGAATGCTTGGACTGCAAAGAGTCATGCAGTCTAGAGATCAGTAGAGCAAGGGAAACCTTTGTAACAGGACCTGCGACATACCACCAATATTTGTGGTGTCCCTTTTAAGTGTTCCCTTCCCAGACCATTCAGATATTTTATGCATGGCTTCCTTATATCTGTTTGGCACAAGGAGCCCTCCTGAAATAATCTTAATTTTCTTTGCAGTCAAGCATTTAAACCCAACATACTTACTCTGACTCTCAAAGTAAGAATGCTTGGACTGCAAAGAGACATGCAGTCTAGAGATCAGTAGAGCAAGGGAAACCTTTGTAACAGGACCTGCGGCATGCCACCACACCAGTTCTCATTAAGAGGGTTATCTTCACAGCCAGAAGGGCTAGTAAGTTAATTGTTTTAAATGGCAGCTTCAGTTCAGCAGAAACAGAAGCAGCAACTGAAATATTGCCAGTAGACTGTACCAACTCAACCCACTCCTAGTCAAGATGAAGTTTTGCTAGCATTGTTTTTGAAAAATATGCTCCATCCAAACCAGTCTAGGGAAATCAGGCTATAATCATGTTATTAAAAACAACAGTAGTTCCATCATTTCAAACACAGTGAGGTCAAAGCCCAAATCTCTAAGTATTGCAGCATTTCTGCAAACTTCCAAGAACCAGGAATCCTCACACCGGGCCTGATCCTGAGAGGTATCAAGCACTTACAACTAATAGTGAAATCACCTGAAAGAACAGGTGCTTAGGAGCAGAGGCTACATTTCTCTAGCTGAATTGCATGTGATCCTCAAACCAACTTTATATGTAAACAAAGGGACAAAGGAACATGCTAGTTATTTAGTATAACCAGCAGGGTAACATAAGGAATCATTCACTGGCTAGATTAGACAAAACACTAGAAGAATATACAAGAGAGGATAACCCACCATTTGCAGAGAGATAGGTGGATTGGGAGTGAAGGTTTTTAAGAACACAAATAGGAGCGAGGCACTCAATTCCCATTGACTTTTTAGGGGAGTCAGAAACCTAGCTGCCCTTTGTACCCCTGAAAATCACCTCCCCACATCTCTTTTAAAAAAAACTTTCCAGGATCAATGAACTTTAAATGTGCTTCTCCTTGGCCCATGAAAACAGAAAACCAAAAACTCTGTCCTCAAGAAATGATGGGGGAAATTGTCCTGGCACTAAAATAATCTGGCATCCCTCGAAAAACATTGGATCTCTGTTTATCCAGTCATTTTCAATTTGAAAAATCTTTCACCTATGACATTCCTTACATGTAGTGAAGTCATAGAGAAATAATTAAGACTAACTCTGCCTAACTGATGACTTGCAAACACATGTGGTTCAGCAAACCAAGGGTCCAGTTCTGGAAACCCTTACTCAGATGAGTAGTCCTTATGCAGGTAATTCTGTTGGTATTAATGTGACTATTATTTCATATAACACCTACATGTAGGATAAGGGTCCAAATGATTCTACTCCAACCACTGACACATTGTGTAATTTGTTTATTGATAATTTAACATGTAAGAATCTTAAAGGGATATGTTAACTGAATGCACTTCTGGCTGAACATTTTTCACCTACTATATTTATAAGAAATTCCTAAGGTTACTACATCTGAAAGAGAGTAGAGAAAATCCATCTCTATTTTTCAGCTTGTTCATTTGATAGCACTTTGTGTTCAGGCTGTTTCACTGATTTCCCTGCATAACCAAAAAGTGTTCCTTGCAGTTTGACGGGGTGTTTCACACAAACTGGAGTGAAAATCTATTTTAAGGAACATTAATTGTAAAATGACAAAATTAGAAGAGCAAGATTAGTACTTGAAAGTGCTTTCAGCTTCTTTTTTTAAAAAATTGCACAGATTTTGATTTGTTGGTATCTTTTTAGTCCCATATTACAATTTCTCTAGCCACTCATTAAAAATTATTTGTTTTTTTCCCTAAAAGTTCCAAACCTAGCAAATACAGTTATTCTTAATAGTCAGATTACAAACCAAACAAACCCAGAATTAAAGAAGGGGAAATTTAGGATGGGATCCATGAAGGAACTTGAGTGCCTAAAGCCTCCTGAGTCCCATTTTAATCCTTGAAATTCCCACCTAACCGTGCAGGTAGCTAAACTCACTCAGCACCTGAGTTTTTTCCTGTGAGCTTGCACACTGAATGAAGCCCCCACTCTTTGTGCCCGGCCACCTGTTTCTTGCCTGAGCACATGCACTGTGGCTCCACTAATGACTATGTAAGAATTTCCAAAGAACTCAGCAAATCTGAACACACTAACATCAGAGGTTGGGGGAGGGAATAAATTATCCAGCATGTAAGTGTTCACTTTGTTCATTTGGTAGTGGGACAGATGCCTGTCTCCAGCCTAAACTCCAGAGCAATTCATGAACCAAGAAAGAGAGGCATTTAGCTGCCAAAGTCATTAAGAAGCAGATGCTTCTTCAAATCCCTTCTCCCTTTCAAAATGAGGAGGGACTTAAACTGGGGGTCTTCCATATCCTGGCTGAGTACCCAATCCACAAAGCTAAAGCTAATAAGGAAGCAGCTACTGCTTCTCTTCCCTTTGGCTATTTTGTTGTGGGTCTCACATGCAACTAGACAGTCTGTCTTGGATATGCTTATCTTCCCTCAGTTCCTGGATCACAAGCAAAGTGAGGGACTTCCATGCAGCTCACACTTAGGTGCCTGTCTCCAAGAGAGGCCCAAGGCATAGCACTCCCCGCTGTTGTTGGCATCTCCCATAAACTATCTTAGGTAGTTCCCTACCTAGCATGCTGACTTTATAGATTTTAGTCTAAGGTGCTTATCCTTCCCTGTTGATTTTTTATAGGGAGCCTTAGGCACCTTATTCAGGCTTTCTGGACTGCAGTGTTGTTTCTGTGATTTTCTAGGCAATGTTGCAATACGTGGATCCCACTGTTTGGCCTCAATCCTGCAATGAAACTCATTGCAGAAGTGGGCAGGGGAGGGGTCCTTCTTCAGGTGACATGGTGGGCTGTGCTCTGCAATGTCATGCAAAGCCTGTTTATCGAAGTAGCATTCTTTTATATGAATCTCTTCATTACCTATTGTTTTTTAAACATTTTTGATCTCTTATCTACAGCAACTGAAGAACGTAATTTGTTCTAAAAGCCACACAGCTCAGCAAAGCTGTCACTTCTTAAACTGCCGGTTCTCCACCAAATGTAACCCACTAATGACTGTAAGAATTTCCAAAGAACTCAGCAAATTTGAACACACTAACATCAGAGGTGGGGGGAAGGAATAAATTATTCAGCATGTAAGTGTTCACTTTATTCATTTGCAGTAAAAAATATAGTTGCACATCTCTGGCATTATTTCTGAGTTTATTTGCCTACGGTTTTCAGTAACTTGTAAACATTTACAGTAAATGTTTGCTATTCAATGAAAAAACAGGCAGTACTTTTCATATTAATTTGAGTGTCTTTCATTTTCTGTATGAAGAGTGCTTCTGGTGAAGTGCTTCTTCAGTGTATGGTATGTTTAGATTTGAGTTGAAGGGTAATCCTGACTGAAATGCAACTTGAAAATATTGGAGTTGCCTATTTCTGACCCACTAATGTTCTACAAAATACTCTGTAAATTGTTTGTGATTGACAACAGCCCTAAATCTCTAACGAACTCAGGTTCATTCCTGCATCTGCTAATCTGATTAATCTCATAATAGGTATCAAATTACATTAATTTACTCATTCTACAATGGACCGTCCCTTTGGTCTCCTTCATATCTATACCAGTGGTGAGCCCAGCCAGAGCATGAGGGGAAAGGTAGGGTGTTTTCCCTGTCCTGGTACTGCTAGGAGCCAGTTTACTTCAGCACAGGTTAGAGTAGCCCCAAAGGCTGCCTGAACTTCACCCCAACTGCAATGGCCCATGTGAACCATTTCAGTAACTTGTGGTAGCCAGGACATAGGGATATCTTCTTGGCCATATTCTCCCTTCTTCCAGCAAACCTTGAACACTGGAGGGTGATATGCAGAAGCGATGATGGCTTTGGGCGTGCCAGGGAGGACCGCACACTCTAGGATAATTTATTGGAGGGTAGCCTTATAGTTACAGTGCAAGAATTAATTTCCCCAAATATTAATTGTAGAATTATTATTTGTACTCCTAGCAAAGAGGCACTTGACTTTCACTTGTGTGGTTGGGATTAACATGGCAAAGGTGCTGTCTCAACAGTGCTATTCCAAGAGGATCCCTTTATTCACATGCATGTGGGCAATGTATAGGCCCTTTCTAGTGACACAGAAAAAACAGTGAAAGCTTGTGTCCCAGGTTAGTCAAATGTACAAAATAAACTGGAAAAAAAAAGGTCTTTCAGCAACAATAATCCTAATCTCAGCCAATCCCAACAGTAAGTAAAAATATTCAGAGTGTGATTTTAATGTTTGTAAAGTGCTTAGTGATTTTCAAGGTGCTACAGAAATGCAAAGTATAATAAGGGATTCAGAGGCGTATAATGAACAATATTGGCCTACAATTTAGATATTTATCTTCTCTGTACTTATAGCTTTATTCTGAATTTATGCAAAGAAACATTAAAATATAAAATGGGGTGAGCTATATAAGTGGTTGTACATTCCAGCCCTTCTCTCTGCCTACCGACACCGTTCAGCTTGGACCTGTATGTATTGGCATGGTGTGCTTGCCCCTCTTTAAAGATGCTATCTAGTTTCCCAGAATCTCTGCCTTCATTTTTTATTTTTTTTAAAGTATCTAGCTTTTCTGGTTGTGAAGAAAACCCCAAAATGTAAACTGAGAACACACATTTACCTGAGTCTGCAGAGACCCTGATTGCTCTGAGCTACTTTGAACTCTGCCTCAGTCAGCTCAATTAGGCATTAGCTCAGATGTCTGGTGATGATTTAAATGCCAAGTGGTTATTTATTTCATTTCACAGATAAGAAAAGAGAAGGAAGATTATAGAGTTATACAATTTACTGACAAATGAGTAGCAACTGGGAGAGTATCATTACTTTTATTTTTTCACCATTCAAGGAGAAGCCAAGCCCAAGGAGCCTTGCAGAGCCTGTGGGCACATTCAAGTTGCACTGAGGAGTCATGCTCAAAGTAGCCAGTGGAACTCAGGGTAAGCATGACTGTATATTAAGCAGCTGCATAAACTACAGTAAAGAGCATCTCATTTTGGCAGCTCATGAGGACAGAGCTTATTTTATAAGGAAGAGCTTAGAAGAGGGCCACTATCTGTCTTTCCCTCCCCCATTGTGAACCCTGGTTGTAACTTGGAATTACCACATATAAGGCCTCCTGACAAAAAGATAGAATTGCACCAAGCATGCTGTGGGGCACTTTGCCTGGGGGACATACATTGGGCAAGGTCCTCCTCAGCCTCCAACAGGTCCTTTTGCACTATTCCATGTCACATAGATAAGCTGAGGATTGACCTTGCTTAGGGGAGTCCTCTGCTTGTATGGAGCCAGCCATGCCAGCTTACAGATTGTCGTCTGTGGTAAGGTGACATGCTGGGAAGAGTTCTTTGGCTACAGTTCCCCTGTTTGCACTCTGATGACCCTCAACAGGAGAACAACCTCACTGGAGCTGTTGTCAGTATAAGCTGAAGAAACCTAAGGTATGCTTCTCCCTTCCAACCAGAGGAATGCAAAGCCCTCTTTGTACCATCACCCACACCTTGAGTCCAGCACCGAGTGCAGCTCAGATGGATTTGATGATCTGATCTAATACCTCCCAAGTCTCCACTGCACCACCCCTCAACACCATGGAGTCTTCAAACCCTTCATGGCCAGCTCTGCTCTATTGGCAAATTGAAGCATGGAGGCCTGGCCCTTAAGTGAGCTGTTCCTCAGGGAAATCTAACAGGATTTGCTGTTGTGTCTGGTCCTCATAGTCCGGGACACTGAAATAGAAGTGACGCTGTGCTAAAAGTGCAAGGAGTTGCCAGGTGCATGACTATGCTTGTGCAGCTAACAGGGTTGCAGTATAAACTTGGTAGCAACAAGAGGAATTTCTTAGAGCAGAGAGGGCCATAAGAGGAAGGCTCTGTACATCTTTTCCACCTTGCTCACCGATGCATGGACCAGAGACAATATAACTCATTCTGTATAAGTGCTAGAGATATCTAGCATGTTTTGATAAAAGATAGAATCGTGGACCTTAGGATTTGGCAAGTAAATGGCGCAGGAGTTGCTTTTCCAAAATGTGGTTTTAAATCCTGTTAATTTTTAAATGTGCAGATACTTTGCTGATTATTTTGAAATTTACATAGTTTTGGTTTTTTAAAGATGTTTTTGCATTCACTTTTAGGTAAATGGGGGAGAGTCTCATGATGGAGAATCTGAAATGTGAGACTGCAAAAATGAAAGCGTTATCTGGAAGGATAGCTGCTAATTAGTCACTATTTTGACATTCCAAAGCTTCTGCTTTGACAAGCGTCAGTCCTCAGAACTTTCTACTAGCTCAGGGGTAGGCAACCCCCAGCACGCATGTCAACAGTGGCACCCAAGCCCATTTGGAGCGGCACTCAGCATCCCCTGTGGTGCCACAGAAATTGCCATTCCTGCCACCGAAAGGCACTCCAAGTGGCTTCTTTCGGGGGTGGCTGCAGTGCAGAGGTCCCTGCCGTGTCCATGCCCAGGCATACCATGTAAAGAAACCACCCAGAGTGGCTCCTCTCTGTGGTGTGCCACGACAAAAAGGAGTGACTCCAGGTAACTGGAGATAGGGGTCCTCAGGCACGCTGCTGAGAGGAGCCCCTCTAGGTGGTTTCTTTCCATGAATGGGCTGTCGGCACCAGCTGAGGGTCGAGGAGGAGAGGCCGGCACAGGGGTTGGCAAAGGTTGCCAGCCCCTGTACTAGCTGATATGGACACAGTCTCTCCATTAGAGAGCTTAGTTTATTAAATGCAGCTTCCTTGAATTATATCAAAAGATAAGATGGGGGTTTTTTTTGTGATGCGGTGTTTAATATGCACACAGAAAAAGTTGAAAGTATTAAAATCTTTCTTGATTTTATTTCACACGCACATTAATGCAAGAATCATGTACATCATTAAAATCTATAGCCAAAGACATTTACAAATGGCCAAGAATACTTCAAATAATGTTTCCCACCTATCCTTTAGAATTAGAAAATACAGCTCTATTAATCAGTGATCGTTGTTATATATAGTTTATGCAATGCTCCATTGCACGTTACATGTGTAAAAGAATAATGTGCAAATGCCTGTATAAATAAATAGATCATCTTCTGTGATGAAAGAAACTCACAACAGGTGGTAGGGGTTCAGTGCATTTGTACTGAAATACCTTGAGTTAATTCATCATTCCATGCATATGCTTTTAAGATATGTTTTTTTAAAAAGGCTCCTACTACCTACAGCATTACAACATGCAGCATTTAACAAGGGTCTTCCAAGAAGCTGAAGTTGTGCGTTGCCAATGACATTTATCTCCCTCTGTTGTTTCAAACAGCAAGGACATAATTACCCAGGGCAGCTTGAACATAACATGGGGATTAGGAAAGGCTGTAAAAAGAAATGAGTGCCATTGATCCTGCACCTTTCCAAATCAAAAGTGACCCACTGAAACTATCCACAAGAGGATACAGAGATCCTCTGCTTCTCCAGTGACTGGCTATCTGAGCCCAAACAGTTCTGTCCACTCAAAAATGCCAAGTTAGAGGGGTTAGCCCCAGAAAGAAAGGGCCACTAGAAAAACAGCCACCTTGGCAAAGAAACCTGAATGAGAGGAACCTAATAATTGTGGGGTATCCTAGTGGCACTTTGGACTCAGGCTCTGAACCTTGGGTCACAGGTTGATGCATAACAAAGAAGGAGTCCTGTGCACTTTTAAAGACTAACAACTTTTAAAAATTCCAAAGGGGTAGCCATGTTAGTCTATTGTAGAAAGACAACTAACAGAACTCCTTGTTTGTTTTGCTGAACTAGCCCTTTGGAGGTTGATGCATGAGGCCCCTCTTTTCTCCATTCACCCAGGGAAAGCCACGGGGGCTTTGGGCTTGGACTTACATTTTATTAAAGTCAAATAAATCAAAGCCTCTTGCTCCAAAAGCCTGCAACTCAAAACTGCGTCTGAAAATCCCGGTCAGCTGAGTGCCCGATAGCCTTTAGCTTCATTGCATGCAGAGGAACGGGGACAGTGCTGCCTCCGGGAGAAGAGCAGTCAGCACCCCCCCTGCTAGGAATCTGCTCCCAGACACCAGAGCCAAAAGCCGCTGGGTCACTTCTAGCCCCCCAGCTGTGCAGCGCCAGGGACCGGGCTGGCTCCTCTCCTCAGTCACTGCCCCCGCCCCTCTTCGCTACAGCGCTGCCCTGCTCCTCGCTGCCAGGCACCCACCTCGAAGAAAGTGACTCTGCTGCCCATCCTGGCCGGGGGCTGGCTGCGATCGCCGCCTGTTCCCGGAGCAGGGAGCGGAACCGCCGCCTCCCGACCCGACTCCTCCTCCTCGCGCTGCTGCACTTCAACTCGGGGTCCTCGGCGCTCCGGCCAATCAGGAGGTACCCGCTCCGTCCCTCCCTTCCCTGGGCTGCCAGCCCCTTCTCGTCCGTCCATCCCCCACTCCCCTGGGCCGCCTGGCCAGGATACGCTGAGCTCAGCATCCCCACAGCAAGGGGGAAGATCCAGCCAGCCACACGCAAGGCACCTGCAGCTGGTGCTGTTCCCTCTCTGCAGGCTCAATGACTGCCCCTGCCTGCTGCAATCACAGAGTAGAGTCGTGGGCTGGAGGGGACCTGGAGAAATCAGCAAAGCCAGCCCCCTGCTGAGGCAGGCCCAAGTATTTCTAGGGTCCTAGGCCATCCTTGATAGGCGTAAAAACGTCCAGTGATGCGGATTCCACACCCTCCCTTGGAAGCCTAATCCAGAGTTTAAATATCCTTACAGCTAATCTAGATCCTCACTGACTTGAATAATACTGGACCCGGGACCGACCCCCTCAGGGGACCCCCAACAAGCAGTGGCATAGCGAGGGTGGCTGGCACATGGGGCCAAGCCTACATTTGGGCTACCCCTCAGTGCCCCACACCTTGCAGCCTCCACCCCTGCCCACACAGGGGGTCTGAGGGGGGGCCTCAGAACCACCCCCCAAGTGCCCCAGGGAGGGGAGATGCTCTGAGGAGCTGCAGGAGGCATCAGGCTGGCCCAGCAGGGGCCAGATTAAAGGGGCACCGACTGGGGTCCATACTTTTGAGGCACTGCCCGATGGCCCCCTCCCTCACCTGCACAGGCCAGAACACCGGGCCTCTGGCCCTGCTGCTGTGCTGCACTCTTGGCACAGCATTTCTCCACCCCCCACTCCCAGGCAGGGCAGCTGTTCAGGCCCACACAGGGTGAGGGTGGGGGGGCTGGGCGGTGCCCTGAAAGTGGGGAGCCCAGGCTGGCATTATCCCCTGCCGCCCCTACACCACTGCCAACAAGATAGTCCTTCCAGTTTAACTGTGTATCCGCTTTCAGAAGCCGCTTTTGGGGTAGGCGAAGCAGGCACACGCCTAGGGCCCCAAGCAGTAAGGGGCCCCATCGCCTATCCCAAAAGCCGCATCTGCCTTGGTCAGCAGCAGGAGGAGGAGCTGGCCCTGAGGTCGGGGGCCAACAGCGGAGAGCTGGGGCTGCAGGGGGGGCCATGGGGACCTAGAGGAGGGCAATGGGCCTTCACCTAGGGCCCTGGATTGCCTAAAGCCGCCTCTGTCCATTTTATAGTAATTTCAGCTAGACCACGTCGTAGTTTGCTTACGAGAATATCCCATGAAAAGTTATATCGCATCTACTGTTTCCCCCATCCTTAGACCAGTAACCCTATCAAAGAAGGAAGTTAAGTTGCTTTGGAATGATTTGTTCTTGACAAATCCATGCTGGCTATTCCTTGTAACCCTATTATCCATTAGGTCAGTGGTTTTCAAACTTTTTTTTCTTGGGATCCAGTTGAAAAAAAACATGTATGCCCACCACCTGACAATTACATCTTTGAGCAATGTATTCTAGTCCTTCGGCGGTCGCAGCAGGATGGGCTACAACCCACTACCAGAGGGATCTGCAACCAGTACTGGGTCCCGATCCATGGTTTGAAAACCACTGCACTAGGTGCTTACAAATTGACGTAAATAATTTGGTCTAGTATCTTTCCAGGCATTAAAGTTAAGCTGACTGGGCTGTAACTTTCAGGTCTTTTTTGTTCCTTCTTTTAAAGATCAGTAATATATTTACCCCTCTCTAACCTCCTGGGGCCTCACCCATCCTCCACAAGTTCTAATTGCTAATCATGGTTCCAAGACTGGTTCACCTAATTTCTTAAGTATTCTAGGATGAATTTCTTCAGGCCCTGCCAACTTGAATACACCTAATTTATCTCAATTTCTTTAACATATTCTTTCCTTATTTTGGCTTGAATACCTTCCCATTTGTTGTTAGTATTAATTATGGAGAGTATGTAATCACCATTAACTTTTTAATAAAGACTGAAGCAAAATGGGCAATACCTCAGCCTTCTTGATGTCATCTGTTATTAGCTCTTCTTCCCTTGGCTTTTACTATTCTTCCTTTCTTTCTTTTGCATCAGGTTAGTTTGCAGTTGTGCCTTTAATGTTGTCCCCTTGAGAACCTGCTAGGTCCCCTAAACACCTTTATCCCTTAGCATGCAGAGTTTATGACTGGAAGTGTTTATGGCAGACACCAGCAATATCTGCAAGCAACAGGTATTGCCAACCTGTTTTGTGAATGGAAATCAGTGCCTTGTTTGATAAATCCCATCTCTCCAAAATATACCTGGGTCCCTCCCTCCTTTCCTCTTCCTGGTAAAGTTAATGGGCACTGTCAGGCTAAAAATAATGGGACACATGGTTTGTAAAGCCTGGTTTCTTACTATTAACTGGTATTTGTTTTATTTGTATATTGCCCAGAAGTGTACTAGGTATTTTCCACAAATAATGGGTGTCGGGGTGAAGGCACAGCACTTTTATTACTCACAACAGCACTCAGATCAATTTGAATATGCTCAAGATTCTGCAAACATCTAGCTTACCATAGGCATGACTGGAGCTGGAGCAGCCAAAAGCAAAGCCTGGCCTCTCCCATATTTTTACCATAAGACTTTCCTTACACTACTTTCCATTAGGTACTGAGGAGGGTAGTGACCTAGGGCTGAAAAGCCCTCAGGCAAGTAAAAGGGAAAGAGCATGCTCTGCTTTGAGCACCTAGGGTACGTCCACACTGGAGCCTTAGGTTGACTTAAGGACAGTTAAGTCGACCTTCAGACCCCTGCATCCACATTGGATGCTTATTAAGTCAACTTAAGCGCTTCCTTAAGTCGACTTAATAATACCACCTCTGAAGGTCGACAACACTTAAGTGGACTTATTAAGTTGACTTAAGCCAGTGTAGACAGGGAGTGTCCTTAAGTCAACCTAATTGTTCTCCAGGCCCTGGTGCAATGTGGGACAGCTACCCATAAGGCACCACTCCTCTGTCGACCTAGCACCTGGCAGTGTGGACACTGGTGGTCGACTGGATTTTTCAGTATGGACTCTCTAAGTCGACTTAACACTGTCGACTTTAAGTTGACTTAAAGTCTACCTTGTTAAGTCGACTTAACAGAGCCTCCAGTGTAGATGTACCTTAGAGAGGGTAAAGGCATTGCTGTTCCCCCTCCACAGGATGGGGTTCTGTAGCTTCAGCAGGGAGAATATGAAGCCAGATCATGGCTGTCTTCTACAGCATGGTCCCCTGCCTAGCCAAAGGATATTTTTCATGCACACGTTCTGAAGTCACTGCTGCTGGGATCAACGATAGCCACCACAGCCTGCCTCTTCTCCTTGTCTGTGATCTCTCTCTAAGGTATGAGTAAGCATAGACGCTGTGAAGATCACCAGTGGTATAATAGCTCTACTAGAAGCTGCACCAGATCTGGCGCTACAGGGTTCTGGGGTACCAGACTTGGAGAAAGGGAGGCATAGAGCCAGGAGACTACTTTTCAAAGAATGGCAAAGATCTCTGTGGATGGTCTCAAGGTTCCCTATAGAGCCATTTCCTAGAAGACCACACCTCTCGGCTTCTCCAAAGACAAAGAATGGAAAAGTTAAGTCACTTAACAGTAGATGATTCCATGAAGTGGGAGAGGTCTAAGTTGAATAATAGGAAAAACTTTTCCCTAGGAGCGTGGTGAAGCACTGGAATGGAGGTGGTGGGATCTTCATCCTTAGATGTTTGTAAGGCTTGACAAAAGCCCTGGCTGGGATGATTTAGTGGGGTTGATCCTTCTTTGAGCAGGAGGTTGGACTAGATGACCTGCTGGGGACCCTTCCAACCCTGTTATTCCATAATTCTAGATACCTCTACTCCTCCACCTATCAGCATACACCTTACCCCGTCACAACTACTAAACACCACAGCTAAGGAACTAGTTAGACTTTAGTTAGACTTTCACAAGAACTAAAATTAACTTTAAATACAAATTAAAAATGTAAATATTTAAGACTTTTTTTAAATTAAAAATTCAAAGTCCTTTATAATAGCACCGAGGCCACAAGCAACTCCTAAGGAAAAATGATAGATTCTCCAGATTCATCGTGTCAAAAACTGAAAGAGACAATTTGGTAGAAAAATCTGTTTTAACAATCATATGTTCTGAACAAAATGAAGTGATACAACAGCCTCAATGCAGAATTAAACATGGTGGTTTTAAAACTGATGAAAACAACAAATGTTTTATTTGCTATGGGTCAAATGCTCTGCTGGTTCAGCTCCAATGACTTCAATTAATGTAGGTCAGCAGAGAATTTAGCCTTATGACTGTTCATCGATTTTTTACAGCGCTTTATAGGATTCACAGTTCAAGCATTACCATAAACCAGACAGAATGCAAAATCAAATTCACTTCTGATATAATTCAGCTTGTTTTAGTCACTCTTTAAACTTAAATGAACTATATCAGATTTCTGCAATCCTATTATTTATCTCTTCTATCTACTTACATTTTACAATGATGTCCGTCACCCAAAGTAATGTATTTTCAAGAACCTCAAACTATACTATGCATGCGTTAGAAAAGGAAATAAGCATCATGTTGGGTGCCACTTATGAGTCATACATTTAATGGAGAATTTGGCTACTTCTCAATTTATATTCCTTATGGTTTGCCAGTCTTAATCACATTGGTCCTGTCAGCAATGTGCTGAGCAGTTCTCTTCATACTAGGATTGCAAATGGCCTAGAAGAGCTGACTTTTTGTTTTCTGAGGCATAGATGAAGAACAATAAATAAATCACTAAAGAAATTGGGGAACTTATAAAACTGAATACCAGGACAATCAGTGGAGGAAATATTCTGCACCAAGTATTCAAAATGAGGCTTTGGTGCCCTTTGACTCAACATGATCATTTGCTTCTCATCAAATTACAAAATTAGTTCAGAAAAATCAAGCATCACATTTGCTCCTCCTGTTTAGTTTGAAGAATTTTAATGAGATGACTCACAAAATTGTAATCAACAGAGCAAAGGACTATAAAACTTCTTCCCTCCCTTTTCCAGTAGCATATCTCATATTGCTAACAATAACCTGGTAGAGGATTTGGTTTTGTGAAATTTATTCATTATGATAGATTCCAGTTCCCGCAGTGAAGTACCTAGCCTCAAACAGCCTCACAGAAATAGTTCAGATTATTGCAGTTGATACTACCAGTATTCATTAAATGACAGAAATAATTAAATTGGAGGTGAAATCAGAGAAAGGGTAAGGAAGGCCTATGGAGATGTTGCTCCGTTAATTGTTGACAATTATATAACAGACAATTTAGACTTCAGTGGAATAATTAAAGATTGTTCAAAAGAAAAAGAAGATTGATTTCTAGGTGACAGTAAGTTAATGAAATCACAAGCTGGCTCTGAGGTATAATCAGATTTTAAGAATAAATTTAATTTTAGTAAGTTTGAATACATTAAAAGAATGTTACTTTTTTTATAACTGAATATTTCCAAGTGGATTTGGCAGATGGGCTATATTCTGCCCTGATTTACAACCCTATTCAATCCCAGAATTTGGCCTGGTATGTATAGAATTCCAATAATGGAAACTTTATAAAAAAAACCCAAAAAACCCCCTAAAGGATAGCTCCTCTGAGAAAGATGAACTCGTACCAGAAAGGCAAAGAAATAAGAGGACCCATGGGACAAAATTCACTGCCAGAGCCAATATATGCAGCTCCACTGAAGTTTATGGAGTTGCAATTCACTTGTGCCAGTGGTGAATTTGGTCCCTTGTCATTGCTAAGCTAAATGTTCTATTTTTATATTAGGGCAAAAGAAAAATCATATTATTGTACTTCAAAATTAGTTAAAATTTCCCGTTAAGTGTTATTTCCGCATGTACTATATATGTGTCCATATAGAATAATATAATTCAAACTGGTAAAAATAATCAAAACAAAAATATTAGAGAATATAAAAATATTTTAGGCTGTTCTTCTATATTAGAAACAGTCTTAAAATTCCATTAGTGAGAGCAAATCTACAGTTTATAGCTCAGAGTTCCTTCATTTGTGGTTATCCAGGGAGAAAAAGGGGGGGGGGGAGGGGGGGGAAGGAGGGAACACACCCAACCCCCCCCCCCCCATTGATTCTAAAACTTTTATAGCAAATCAACCCAGAAATGATTTACTCTTTGGGACTCTGTATAAATAACAGGCAATATTTCAATTAATTCAGCCTAACTATCCATATTAAAATTGCTTACAGAGTATTCTGATCTCAAACACTGGGAAATAAAGCCCTACAGGTAAGGGATGATATCGTGTTACCAAGTTAAAAAGCAATGTGTGATCTAGATTCAGCAAAAGTATTTGTAATGTATGTTTCAAGTGGTTGTTATGGGTTTGGTTCAATCTATAAAATGTCATTTCTAGTTTCCTGTTCTTTAGACCGTAAATGAGCAACTAAGCTCTTTGTGGTGGCCATCCTAGGCTTGAAAGGATAATGTGATTAAATCATTCATGACTATAGACCACCAGGAAACAAGCAAATACTGATGTAACCCGATTTGGTGTATCCTCAGTAAGAGGTGTTTAGATATCTAACAACATTAAATGCGTTTTCCTCTGTTTTAGCTGCAGTCCATTGATTCATTCCAAGTCTTTTGTTAAACATTATTAGAAACCAACAGACAGTGATAAATATAAGCTTGCTGCAGCAAATTCCAGGTACCGGAAACGGTTATATTCATAGTGTACACAAAAAGCAGGGTGGGGAAAGAGATTTACTATTCCAAACATGAGACAAACAGATTAGAGTTGATTGTGATAATCAATAATTCTGTTTTTATAACAATTGATTAATCATTTTTGTTTCCCGAGATGCTGATAATCATTTTATTTTACATTTGTCTTTTATATTGATTCACTTACCTGGTTATTTAAAACATATTTTTGTTAGAAGTTTATTTTATAGGAGCAGGTCTCCCTCCCAAGAACCAACTACTACAATCAACAAAGGAAGGAAAAAATTATTGGTTTAAAGACTGACTCCACTGAAGTCAATGAAGTTATTCTGGCTTTTTATAATGAATGTAACAGAGCAGGATTTGGCCTGTTGTATTTATAATATTCACATTTAAGAATACTAAAAATCTGTCAAATTTTGGTGGAATTTTACAAAAATATTTAGCTGTATGGCACCTTTCATCTACAAGGACCCCAGAATGCTTGAACACTGCACCTGTCCAGAGACTCATTGTGGGGGTCATAGGTTATGTCTACACTTGCTAAAATTAGTTCGAACTAACTAATTAGCTTAAGTTGAACTAGAAAAAGTTAAATTCCAAAGGGGTAGCCGTGTTAGTTTATTGTAGAAAGACAACAGAGTCCTGTGGCACTTTTAAAGACTAACAGATTTAGTCTTTAAAAGTGCCACAGGACTCTGTTGTCTTAGAAAAAGTTAGTTCAAACTAAGCACGTGCCATTCATGGCACGTGCTTAGTTTGAATTAGCAATCCCCATTCATTTCAACGGCCCGTTAGTTCAAACTAAGAAATTAGTTCAAATTAACATGGCCTCATTAGCTAATTCAAACTAGTTAGTTCAAATTAAAGCCTTACTTCTGAAGCCCTATTCGAACTTATTAGTTTGAATTAAGGAAGCTTTTAATTCGAACTAACTAAAGCCTAGTGTAGCCATGGCTTTAGTTAGTTCGAATTAAGCCTCCTTAATTTGAACTAACTTGCCAGTGTTGGTGACCTGACCTACAGTGGGTGCCCCTGGCTGCATCTGCGTATCTGTCACTGGGTAACTTGAGGGGGTAGAAGGCCATGAGTGCCGATGAAGCCCCTTTGCTCCAGACTCAGACACAGCCAGTGACCATACAGGGAGATCGCTCAATTCCAGGAAATAAAGCAGATAACAAGCCTTGAAAGTACCAATGGAAATCGGTCAAAGTTTGCTCTCTAAAAGAAGGGGGAGAGTATTTCCACCCTTAACAAGGGGGAAAGTATTGCAGTAAACAACCTGTCTATATAAGGATCACTGCAACGGTGGGGTGCGCATGATTTGAGAGGTGCCTGTCTCCGTGTGCCTGCTTGAGATCTCAAATAAACTTGGTGTGCTTCTCCGCCCCGGTGTCGTTATTGGTGCTATGCACTCCGGGTAACGAACCCACTGTTGCTGGCCCCGGCCCGTCTCCGGGCGTCCCTATCTGCAACACCAGTGTAGACATAGCCATAGAACTTGAACCTGCAAATTGCTGAGCTTTGGGAGTACTCAGGACTTTGCAGACCTGGGCTCCTAGGATTTTCTTTTGCTCTTGCTCCCTTTTTAAATCAACCCTGCAACAAAAGGTAAAAGATCCTGGGCGTTAATCTGACGAGACCCCTGCGAATGGGAATCGTCCCACCCCCCTGCAACCCTCTCTGGAGTGGCAGGCTGTAACTGGATATTTTATTTTTATCTAATAATGTTTAGGGCATAACCCTGGTTCTGCCGATCCACAGGGATATTTAGCCGGAAACATGGTGATTAAATATATACATGGGCTTTGGACTTTGCAGCAATTCCTTAGCACATGCGGCTTACGAGACCGGAGCGCGACGAGCTCTCAGCTCTACGGTGCTGACGGTAGCCAGAGGGCGCTGCGGCTGCCCCGACTGCTGTGGCACAAGAGACAGGTGAGGGCAAAAGCTTCACTGGCGCGGGGTGCGCATGCTCACGTTTTGGACACACGCGCGCGTACCCCGAAGTGCGGCCTGGACCAACCAATGGTTGCCTGGTCCCGCCTCTCGGCCGCTCTCCTGGGGCCCGCAGGGCCGCGCGCCAGAACGCGCGCTTCAACCCGCCCAGAACTCCGCCTCCGTCCGTGCTCCAGCAGCGGCTGCTGCCCCGCGCGCCCCCTCCCCTGCGGCTGTGTAACGCAGCCTCGCCCCGCTCCATTGTCCTAGTGCCACGTGACGGGCCGTGGTTACAAAGCACTTTTTCTCCTTAGTCATCGTCGCCCGGAGCCGCCCCGCGCCCGCCTCCTTCCCAGGCTGCCGGTTCCGAGTCCTTAGGAACCGCAGGCATCAGCGGGAGCCTCGCGAGCCCCAGCAGCAGCAGCAGCAGCAGCAGCGACAGGCGGGCGGCCAGCCATGGGGACGGACAGCGGCAGAGCCAGGAACCTCCTGGAGCACGCGACCACCCTCAACTTGCAGACCGGCAATCTGCTCAACTGGGGCCGGCTGCGGAAGAAGTGCCCGTCCACCCCCAGCGAGGAGGTGAGGGGGCTGGACCAGGCAGGGAGCGGCACGTCGCTGCTCGCCAGCCTCGCGGCTTCCCACTCCGGCCGGGCTAAGGGAGCCCTCGGTCCCTGGTGCAGGTTCCGGTCCGGGCTAGGGTCGGAGCGGGAAGGGGTTGTGAGTGACTTGCACTCCTGCCGGGCCCTCCCTTCTCTCAGCGAGGGCTCTGGGGTAGAGCTGTTGTGAGCACTGACTTCCGGGCCGGGCAGGGTGACTCACCTGCTGTGGCCTGGGGGTCAGGCCAGGGCTCCTGCCTCGGATGGTTCATGTCCTGCTCTGC
The DNA here is from genome assembly GCA_007922175.1 of Pelusios castaneus. Lineage (NCBI taxonomy): Eukaryota > Metazoa > Chordata > Testudines > Pelomedusidae > Pelusios > Pelusios castaneus. The sequence goes on along the minus strand of ML685795.1, from coordinate 3,406,112 downwards.
TTAGAGCAGAGTCTTCGTACCCCAGCCTCCTGAATTAGGTGGAGGAGGGCCTCGAACATGTCCCCTATCCCAAGTGCTCGAGTTTCAAGCTGGGAACGGACAATCACAGCTCCCTTTGGTGAAAGGGTCCCAAAGGCTTCAGAATCTTTGAAGTCTGGTGGTTGGTGCAGAAAGGAATTATTGCCCTCTGAACCGCTCTGATTGCTCATGTAGGGCCAACTTCTGCTGCCTTTCACATACCAGCTCCCCAAAGGCATCAGGAGCTAATTACTGGCTGAGGTCAGGCTACTTAACTAAATAAACTAGTAGGATTTGATTCCACCTTGCCACTCGAGGACACAGCACTTGGGACCAAGCCGCAGTCTTGAATAAGTGCGTGAACCTCACTGGACCGGTAGCTGCATAGGCTGGTTTTTAATTTGGTCTATTTTGGATACATAAAATGCTGCAAATATTCACTGTAAGTAATTCACCCAAAGGGTCATAGTACAAGCCTCCCACAAGAGTTTGGCTTGGTTGGATTCGCTATAGGGAGCCATGGCGAAAAGCAGAGAATGCTGGTGCCAAAGGGTGTCTTGAAGGGATTGAGCTTGCTACTACTGTAGCTTTATTGGGTCCTTGGGGTCTAGTACACAAAGGAGACTGGTTCAGGCTGGGATGTAAACCAGATCCTGTGACTCCATGACAGTCCATCTAATATTTTTTTAAAAAATTTGCAACCATATTTTGTTCAGGTCTTGCCTTTGGTGTGCCTTATGATAATAGTATGGAATCCTATTATATGGAACAAAGATTAGTGCAAGGCTGGGTACTGTTTGTGTCAAGAAAGGAAGGTATTAACACCTTTTTAATAAGAGTCATAGTAAATATGGTTCTTTGAAAGATTGATAATGAATTTTAAAATGCGCATAAAGGGGGCCCAGCCAACAGTACTGGAATTCACTTATGGCGTAGTTTTATAGGTATATTTGTAGGTATATTTTTGGCTATAAAGTAAATATGATCATTTCTTTGTGCCTTATGCATTATAAAATGATGCAGTAGTGCACAGTATGATGGTAGACATAGTTCTTAGGAAGCTTCGATGTGTGCTTGAATCTTGAGCATGATTCTCAACCTGCAGACAGTGGCCTGCTTGCAGCCAAATCAGTACACAGCTGTGGCCCATATGATAATTTTATGGCCATACAGCTAGAGAGAGCTACATATTGTGGCCCACAGTAGTAAATAGGTTGAGAACCACTGGTCTTGAGACTTCTCTTAATTGTGCAAACATGCTGCCTCTTCAGAGACTAGACAGTTTTACTTTTTCTAATAGTTAAGATGAGGTACAATGAATAGACATGGATAAATGCTGAAAAGGGTGACTGGCTGGCTGGTACAGTGTGTGTGTAATAAGATCATGCGATCTTTGATTTTAAAATTACTTGTTCTAATTGAGTTTTTGCTTTATGACAGCTGTTCAGTGGCCTATGTGAAGTGTGTTGGAGGTCTGAGATCAAGTCCTTGTGGACAGGTTTCTGCTCACATCTGACATGTTTGTTGTCAGTTTCAGAAGGAAGTTTTAAGCACTGAAGGAGTATGGAGATCAAACTACCTTCCTATTCCAGAAGTGATCCTGCTACAAAAGAAATGAGTCATTGGGGAGATGTTTGTACAGCTGCTGTTCCTGTTGTATCTACATTGTGGCTCAATGGATTTTATTTATTTATTTATTGTCTTCATGCCTTTCAATGTAGCCTGCCTTTCATAAGGCAACAAAATATTTTTTAAAAGCATGATAAATATTAAGTGGCAGGTATACCAGTAGAGCAAAAATCATATTGTCTTAAACTGAAATAAGAGCACAGAATTATTGATGAGAATAAGGAATGAATATTGGTTGGAAGGCAAAAAGAGTCAAGAAATTGCAGGCTAGTTTTAACATGTAAGCCAGGTAATGCTGAGCTGACCCCAAGAAAGGGACCCTGTTAATTGAAATTGTAAACTAACACAGCTGTTCTTGATTTAAGACCAAAACTGAGATTTTATAAACAAGATTTTATAGAACCTGTGCTTAATATAAAAATTACCATTAATTCCTTAAAGCAGAAAAAAATATAAACAAAAGTTAAGTATTCACTGTTTTAGGTTATTGATCAACATTAACTGTGGGAAATTAAGTTAGATTTTCAAATCTAAAAGTGCTGCTTCAGTATTGTGAGGAGCTTATTAATTCAGAATTAATTAAGAATTTGACCAAGATTTGACAAAATGTGAGCATAGAGTTATGAGCTGAGGAGTCTACCTTTAAGAACCCATTCACAAAAATGGTGGCCAAAATAAACAAACATGCTACATTTCTTGTTGGAAGAAAATGTTCTTTCATATTTCCAGTTTTATTTGGTTGATGTAAGAAGGTTGCAGTGTTAACGAGTGATATTAATAATGTATACCTTTTAGCAGTACTTTTTCTTTGCCCTGAATGAAATGGATCCTGGGTCACTCCCCTGAGGTGTGGCAGAACAGTCTCCATGCAGCCCCACCTGTTTTATAATAACCTGCTTTTTAAGACTTGTGTGTAGTCTACTTGATGAAGAATTTCCTTTTTTTTCCTCTGCTATTTCAGATGGCTATAAAACAAACTTTAGACTTACATTCGCAAATATTCTTTTGTTATATTACATGTTTACATTTATGGATACCTACTTGATCCTTTGAGGCTATTACCAGAACACTGATTTAACCATAAATTCCTTTATTAAATCCAAAGGTCAAATGATATGTATACAATTGTGCTAAACTTGCCTAAATAATAAGCAATTTACTACATCAAAACAGTAACAAAACACTTAAAAGCATTTGATCAGGTTACTTACAAATGGGAAGAACACTGGGGTTCTGAGACCTATGTTGATCAGCTCCAACTTGGTCTGGCAGGATGAGTAATGAACCTTTTAAGAGTTTACTTTTTTATACCTTTTAACAAACAAGTCATGCCACTGCCAATTATGGGACTGAAAGGTGGGATCCTAATTCTAGTCTCTTTCTTTGGTGATAGGTAATCAGAGGCAGTGGCAGTACAAAAAATTTATTTAACAAATGCTAGGAGAAGAGAGGAAAAAGACACTTCTTGTTAGGAGATAGACACCTATTGAATGGTTTATGACTGATCTGGGAGGTTTGATTCCAGCAGTGTGATATAATGCTCTTCTAATATCTGATTAAATTGTTGCCATATACAAGATTTTTGTTGTCTTAAAGGAAGATGCTCTCCTTGCGGAAAGGCAGAGATTTCTGAAGTGCTTTTAGGTTAAAATAAGGCTGACTTGAGAAGTTTATGAAGTGCAGCATGCTTTGTTTCTGATCAACTCTTGGTAAAAGAGGAGCAAGAATAGGACATGTAAGCAGAACCAAACTAATTTGTACAAGTGTCAAATAAAACTTTGAAATAAGAATCTTCTATGGCTTTTTAGATAGCATCCTTGGCCCCCCTCTCTCAATTAGCTCCTCTAACTTTTTTTCCCCCTTTACAAATGTTGCATAAATCTTAAATATGAATTAATAACATAATGAAAATGTTACTTTATAGCTACGGGACTGCATTGAAAAAACCCTGAATGAATGGACCTCAAAGATCAGCCCTGCTCTAAACCAGGTGAGGGATCTACAATTTCATTGCAAATATAATGTAACAGACCAAATATTTTTCCTTTATAATTTGTTTCAATACTTGTGAAATTAAGTAAGTTACTGGAAAGACAAATATTGCTTTTGATAGTTTAAATTATTTTGTTCTATAGAAATAAGATTGAATCAGCATGAAGTGCTGGCTGATAAACAAGATTTGTTATTACTTATCAGGGGCAAATCTCAGCTAGTACAGCCTCACCTTGAAAATTAACTAGAAGCACATGTATGTGCAAACATAGTGGAGTTTTTAAGTTACAGATCTCTTTTGTAAGATCATGCAGACTAAAGAGTTGGGCCTAGCACACTTTGGGAGGGAGTTCTCTAAGTGAAATGGTAGGATACTTAATACTGGATGAATTGCTGATTATTCAGGGTGCCACTTCTTCATTCTGGAGGGGCCGGCTTACAAATAACACAAGGTCCTGCCACTTGACAATATTAAAAATCCTGTGGCTTTTTGCGGATTCACATTTAAATACTGTATTGTATTTCACCTACTGAAATTTGAAGAAGAAAATATTGCCTATTTGCTCTCTGAATTATGTTCAGATATTCTTTAGTTTAAAAAAATCCAACTTTCCTGCAATTTGATTTGTGCTGTTCACTTCCTTTGTAAAATCGTTGTGGGCTATTAAACAATTGCTGTGTTTCATCGCAGACTCTGATAAACAATAGCTATTATATATGATTTGTAAGGGGTTTAGTGGTTTGAGATGAACAGACTATATAAATGCAAGCTACTGTCAGTCATTTTTTAAATCTTTTTAATGAGAGTTAATGATTGACCCTTCAAAAAACATTAACTAGTTGTGTGGCTTCAAATTATTTTGAATTATAGTGGTAGGTTCCAAATAACTCATACAAATTTATTTTTTTTTAAATGTTTTTGATCATGTGGAATTACCCCTGATTTCATGTGGTTTGTTCGTGTTGTATCAAGAATTGCAGAATATTTTTACGTTGGCATAAAAATGCCAAAAAGAACCTTAAAGAAAAGAGATTTACACTGAAGTCTAATCTCCATCAATTGCTGTATCTCTTAAAAATGGCGTGCGGAATCACTGATGTATTTCTGCATTGACTTAGGGCATTTTCTTTGAAGTTAGTATGTTTTCCAGTACTTTGAGGTTACATTTTTATCTGGAAATACAAAACCTTCTCATGTAATACTTTATTTCTGATCAATAACCTGGTTTCAGCGTCAACTGTTGACTGATTTTTTTATTTTTATTTTTTTTTTCCTCCCATGAAAAGAGTAATGGGGCTAGTTTTCATGTTTTGTTAAACGTAGACAATTGTTTGGAAGGGCAAAATTATCTGAACATTTTAGACATATTATCACTTGTAGTTATCACTTATTAATGTTTGTTCTAGTAAATTTTTATGGCCAATATAAATTTCTTGGGATTAGAATATTTAAAGCTTTATGTAAATCAGTATATTATATAATATGACTTGGTGGTCACTAAAATGTCGGTATTTTTTCCTCCAGAATGTCAATCATTATATTTTAAATCTCACTTTTTTCATCTTAGTTTTATAATTCAGTGTATTATAAATGCAGTATTTGCACAGCAGCATGCGTTAGTATTATTTATATTGTAAACTCGCTGGGACAGAGACTAGCTTTTTTGCTATTTAAACAGTGCCTAGTAATGGGGGCATGGTGCATGACTGAGGATTTTAGGCACTACTGCAATACAAATTAATAATAATTACAGTTAGTCAGAATAAGTTCCTGGGTGAAAACATTAATCACATCTTTTAAACTTCTGGTGGAGTTAAACTAACATTAGCTGTCCCACTGTCCCATGATACTAATGTCTTCAAGTTAGGTACTATGTTTCTCAAACTTCTAGAAATGACGTTTTATACCAAAAGCTAACTTCAGCCAGAACCCATTGCCTCTATATGCTCTGATAGCATAGCTGAGTGTCATAGGAGGAGAGAACAGAAGCTTGGCCAGTCAGCTGCAGCATGAACCTGCAGCCTTGTAGCTTACAGTTATCTTCACATTAAGGATCCCTGTGAAGCTGAAAGAATGCAGGTGGCTTTCAAGAACCCATACTCTACTTTACTAGCAGCCTCAAAAATACCCCTGTATTTGAGGACAGGGATAGACCATGCAACTCTTGCTTGACCTACACTTATGTTAGGTTGACCTAGCTATGGCATCCTAGCCCCAGGGCAGATGTGGCTATACCGATGGAAGAATTCTTCCATTGGCCTGGGTACCACTACTCAAAGAGGTGATTGCTTACAGCAATGGAAAAACTCTTCCGTTGATGTAGAAAAAAATCTGTTATGGTGCTACTACAACAGGACAGTTGGAGTACTGTAACTGCGCTGCTGAAGCATCTGTATTGTAGATGTGGCCTTTCTCGTATCTGTTACACACTCCTTTTTAGCTTGCCCTTGGAATACGCTAAGCTTCTCTAAGGTGTAGAAACACTAGGTCACTTCCTTTATTGCAGGTTTAGCTGTTTTTTTATTTCTGATCCTGGTATAAGTCTTTTGTTGAAACAATTAATGCATTCTTCAGATTATTAATTTCTGATACCAACAGACTGCTCCTAAATGTCATGTATTTACTGCAGGAAATGCCAGATGTCCTAGAATGTACTGTAGCTCAAGCAATGGAAAAGATAAATCCTGAAGAAAGGGAAGAATTGAAAGTGTCAGGTAAGGAATGGAAAAATGTACTCTTTGCAGATTATATATTTAAAATTTAGGGAACTTAAAAGAACTAAATCACTTTTTCTAAACTACCAGGTTGTTTACTTGGGTTTGGTAGCAGGATCTATTCAGTGGGAGTAGGGCTTGTGAATGAAGTTTCTTCATTAATATAATTATTAGGGAAGGGTATGTCCGGGATAGGAAGAGGAGGAAAGTGGAAATAAGAGGGGGAAAAAATCTTTAAAAGGACATACTAAGTAATCTGGTGAGACAGCATGTCTACTATTCAAACATGACTGAGGGTATGTCTATACAGGAATACAAAAACCCACAGCTGACCCAGTTCAGCTGACTTGGGCTTGCAGAGCTTGGATCCCTGAGCTGAAAAATTGCTGTGTAGATGAAGCTCGTGTTGGAGTCCAGGCTCTGAGACCCTGAGAGGGTGGAGTGTCCCAGAGTTCAGGTACCAGCCCAAGTCCAAACATCTACACAGCAATTTTTAGCCACCACCCCCCAAGCTCAAGCCCTGTGGGTGACCGAAGCCAGCCTCAGCCCAGGCCTTTTATCCTCCAGCAATTTCTGTCTGCGGAACAGTCTTTGGGTCTAATCCAGCTCAGGGCTGGTGTACACATAGCTTGAGCAGTAATGGAACTAAATCCTTAGGCCTGGTCTACAGTAGGAAGTTAGCTTGCTATAACTATGTTGTCCAGAGCTATGAAAAATCCACTAATTCAGCAGTTCTCAACCACTCTGTTGGGACACATTACTGTGTCGCCACATAGCCATAAGTGTGTCACAGAGAGCCAGGGAGATAGCTAGAGTTGGCCTGGGGGGGCTGGTGCAATACACCACCAAGCGTGTCACGACCCGCAAAAGGTTGAGAACCACTCTCTAATTAAGGAATAACAGTAGAAGCACAGTTCTGTTGCAGTGATTTCTCAATGTAGAATATGATGAATTTGTAGTGGGAAGATCAAACTATAATTATATATGGTGAACTATGTGCCTCAGTAAGTTGGGAAGGGAGGTCTTTTGGCTTGATGAAGTTTACTTTGAAAAACAAAGAACTTGTCATTGTGATTGCTGCTTAAAGTACCAAAAAAATTATCTTTGTTTCACCTGTATGAGATACTACCCTTATTAGGTAAATTCCTATCTTAAAAGAACTGCTGAATATATCTCCAAAACTTACTGAGTACAGTTCCGTTTCATCTTTTAAACACCACGGTTAGACATCTTTCTGTTCCTTAAGTGGCTGGTGTGTCTCCTAAGCACTCTTCATTAGTTCTTGCTAAAATGTAAGATTTATACAACACTAACATATAGCTGGAAATGTACCTGCTCTGTACATTTTAGTGTGTATTCTTTAAAAGCTGGATCTGGTTTTGGTTATTAATTCACTTGTCTTTGGTGTGCAGCAAAACTGTTCATCGCAGGGTCAAACTCTTCTTCAATCAGAGATGCAATTGATATAGGTAAGTGAAAAACTGAATTTTTTATGTGCAAGGCTTTCTTTCTGATTGTTACAAAAATTCTTTAATTTGTGATAGGTTTCAGGTTGTTTTCCTCTCTATGCTGAAGAGATTTTGCATTTGCCTTGATCTATAGAACAAAATTTCTAGCATTTAGAACTTTGTAATACTCTCAAAAGGGCCAAAATTACTAAATTAAGGTCTAATTCAGCAGTTCCAAGTGTGCATAGGACACCATTTTACAAAATGTCATCCTCTGCACAGTGTGACCTCAAATGCACCATATGCATGAAGTCATGTAGGAAGCTATTTTACTTAGCAAAATGGCACCCTTCATGCATGACCTCGCATGCACTGTGTGGGTCTGAGATCATGCCATCCAGAGGATGCTGTTTTGTAAAGCAAAATGGCATTCTCCTCGCAGTGTGACTTTGCATATTCATTTCATATGAGGTCACACTGCAGGAAGGACACCATTTTTAAACGGCAACTTCCATGCTGCCTTGGGTAGTGGGAAATAGTGCATCTGAAAATGGGGTCATAGAAGGAAAATGTTTGGGAACTGCTGGTCTAATTTATCAGTTGGCTCAGTTCATATAAATTTATTAAATATAACATAGAATCTTGGATCCCCAAACTTCAACTGGGTGTGTGTGGAAAGTCCCTTGTTTTGGCAGGAACTAGGACCCATGTGCATGGACCTAATTGCAGGAGTAATTTAAACCAAATTAACGTCTAGTTCTCTTGTCTTTTGATGCTTTCTTAAAATTTGTTTGACAAATATATTTGAAAATCCTGGAATCACATGTAAAAGCATTTTGATTTTAAGGAAAATTAAATTAATAATTACACTTTTTTCCCCCCCCCAAAGGCATCAAAATCTGACTAATGGCTGACAGGTTTAATAACATTTCATAGAAAACCATCTACAGGGTAGGAGACCAGATATAGCCAGAGATGAAAATTGCAGATTAGAAATGGATTGAGTAAAGTACTATAATTAGAATTTTTGTATTTTTTTACTATTAATAGACTCTGCTCTGCTAATGTACAACATAAAGTAGAAGACTGTACATAATGAATGTAATTCACGTACTTTTGCTGGTCTTTGCCCTGTTCCAAATCTGTGTTAACTTGGGCAAGTCAGAAAGCTTCAGCCTCCTGCCAGCAGGGCTTCTCTGTCCCTGGCGGCTTCAATCCCCCAGCCACCGGGGCTGCTCCTTCCCTGGCAGCTTCCACCTCCTGCTGCTGGAGACCGGGAGCCCTGGCAGCTGCCCCCCATGCTATGGGGAACCAGAGGTAGTTGCTGAGGGCTCCCTGGTCCTGTGGCAGGGGAGTTGCTGGAGGCCCTACACACAGTGCCTGGTGGGGGGGCAGCATGGAGCCTGTGGGCTCCCCCACACTGCCTCTTTTGTTGGTGGAAGTGGTCCTAGTGAGGATGCAGTCCACCAACAAAAGGATGGCTTTGTGGACACTACCCCCCACTATAATTATAGTAGTGGCTGTCTGCCAACAAAACTTTTGCCCGCAGAACTCTGTAGCATAGACATAGCCTGAGTGTTTCTTTACCAAGTTGCTTGAGCGACTGTGGAGGACGACCAGTGCAACCAGTAATAAGGATGCTATAAATCAGCCAACTTGAGGTAATTCAAAGATGTTTATATTGAAAAAGGAGTCAAGAGCAGCAAACTCTTTCAAGAAGTAATTTTTTACCACAAGATTGTATCTGAAATTCAGTCTTCAGCTCCATGTTTGATTTTTAGCTAAAAACAGAAAGTCAGTTACTCTCCTTCTGTACAAAGATTCTTTGAGGCTCTAAAATGGTGAATCAGAAATGAAAATGGTGTAAAGCTGAGTATGTGTTCTTGTTTTTGAAAAATGTCTGGTCATGCTTGCTGTTTATATCCTTATCTCAGCCTGAGTTCTCGCTCTCTCTTTTTTTTTTTCCCCTCAGCATGTTCTGCCCTTGGGGTTTCCCAATTAGATTCTGTGATCATTGCTCCACCTCCTGTTGAAGATGGAATTAATCTGTCTTTGGAGTATTTACAGCCTTACTGGGGAGAACTTGAGAATTTAGTTCAACACAAAAAGATCGTTGCCATAGGTACCTCTGATCTAGATAAAACACTATTGGAGCAACTGTACCTGTGGGCACAGGTAAGGACAGACTATTCAACCAAAGTAACCCTGAGGTGTGGTTTTACTATTGTTTTTCCGGTATGCCACTTATCCAGTTAATCATCTATAAAAATAAGACTTTCATTTTAAAATAAAAATATTGATTACACTAACCTAAGATTCTCAGAGATTTATTGGAAAGCAAACAATCTGAGTTTTGAGGATTTTTATAATTGGTTCAGTATTATAAATATAAATAGTAAGATTTTTAACTAAAACTCTTCAATTTTAATTCTTTGAAGAACAAATTTCCTGTAGCTCTTTGCATTTTTTTTTTTTTTTTTTTTAATCTCTAGTTTGATTCAAACCCTTTCCTTTCAGGAAGCTATCATTAGGATATCAAGCTTAACTGTAAAGGTTAGGCAAATTGTCTTCTGCAACTAATGCTTCCTGTTACCGCGTCGATTAAGCAGCAGGAACTGTTCTTTCTGCAGTGTAACTGACGTTCTCCCAGAGACTGAGTGTGACCCTTCCTTAACATTCAGATGGTGCAAGTCTCCACTTAGCTGTGCCATCTGTTTGTTATTGAGCTGATTAAATTCTAATCATATTACTATTAGTGTATGTTTACTTACTCAGAACCCTCCAATCTCTGTAACAATTATATAGATTAATAACTGGGCATCTTATGGTTCCAGAGAAGAATCTGGATTTGTACTGGTTTTGTTGTCCTACTTAAGAAAATTGGAAGGAAAAAAAATCTTGATCAGGACCTATGTTCCTCATGTCAGAATATGTGAACTCGTTGGTTATGAGAGCCTGATCCAAAACTCATTGAATTCAATGGAGAAAAATCTCTTTCACCTCAGAGGATTTTGGTTTAGGCCTCTAATTAGATGTCTGAATAGCTGCAAATTTATATCCACTGGAAGAATGAAAATTAATTGTATGTTTGTAGTTTAGTGTTTTTCTTTTAAAACTTGCATCCTGTTATACTGGAAACAAAGGGCTGCTGATGTCAACAACCACAATAGACAGGAAGCCAAAATTATTCATTTTGCATATTGTCATGATGATCACTGAAGTGAGACCCAGTCATCATTCTGGGCCTTATGTTGCAAATGAATGAGTTTGACTTGTATACTCAACAGCATGTTGCAAAGTTGGCTTGTACTCTAATCACTGTTTTTGGTGTCAAACAAGATTCAAGTAAAAATGCTCAGAATAATGATACAGAACAGATTTTATTCATCTGTAAAGGATGCTTATGCAAATCTAAAGCAGAAAAAATACATTAATGTGGCTTTTTAGCTGAAGGAGCTTTTCTCCCTTTCTTTCAGGTGAAACCAAATAGTAACCAGGTAAATTTAGCCTCCTGTTGTGTGATGCCACCTGACCTCACAGCATTTGCAAAACAATTTGACATCCAGCTGTTGACCCATAATGACCCTAAAGGTAAGGATGTAGTTGAACTTTTTTTGACAAAATTATCAGACACCTTCTGAATAAAATAACTTTGAATATGACTGGGCAGTCTTAATCTGAGTGCAAACATCTTTATTTTTAAGCCCTGTGCACTGAATTCAGATGTACATCTATATCAGTTATTGACTTCAAATTCCTATATGCTTGTCTTAATAAGAAAAAAAAAAAAGTGTAAATCTACCACAGGATTTTGGGGGTATTTCAGCAGGAAAACATAGTAGTAGGAAGGAATGTCTCATCTAAAGGTATTAGGTACTGTACCAAGTTCAAAATCTGATTAATTCCAGTAAAGCATGTCTCCTCTCATGTGTCATTCTGTACCCTTTGGAACAATGAAAGGCATGTAAGAGCTTCACACAGAAGATTGCAATGAAACCATTTTGTAGCAACATACCCCTGTTAATCTAAAATAGCATGTTTGAAAGTAGAAGGTGAGGTTGCCAAATGAAAAGTTTGACCATGCTTTTTTTTAAATATCTGTGATGACATGGTGATGCAATTACTGAATCCTAGTAGAAACACACAGCTTCTCTTTTGGGTTCTAAAACCTTCCTGAAGTGCCACATCCCCAGAATTCTGTTGTCAAATAATCATCTTAAGGTATTTAAATTGGTTCTTCTTGAATCTGGACTAATCTGTCTCAGCCTATTAGCATCTAAACAGACACACTGCTGGAGCTGTAAACCATAACAACTTGGACCAGATACTTAGTTTCATTTCCCCAGTTTAACTGAAATGGCAGTAGGCAAAAGTAGTGAAGATCAATTTTGTTTCTAGTAAGGTACTGATTTATGTGTTCAGTTACTGGATGAATCTTGCTAATAAATGTGCCCAATAAAATGAAACTTCAAGGTCTTATTAAATATGATCTAAATTTACTCTATACACGGTGCCTGGATGAAGCTCTATTTGGAAGTAAAGAGGCTGCAACTTTATGAATACCATAATAAGGGTAAGCTCTCGAGGCATTCTGTTCTGGGAACAGTGAAAATGGTGCATGTCTACTTTCTCTTTGTCAATGCCCAAATTCCAAGCTTCACAGTTCTAGGACTTAGCCTTCTTAAACCAGGCCCTTTCAGAGCATGCATGTCCTCCCAAGTCCTCTCATGGCAAATCATGTGGCCTCCTAGGATATCATGAGTTGCTTACAGATCCAGTTCCTTTTTGAGAAAGGAGAGTTAATGATTAATTCTTAAGGAAAGGGAGGGCATCCCCAAAACTACCCAATCTCTGTGGGGTTTAGGAAAACAAGCCATCAAACCAGTATCTACCCTGTTGAAAAAGAGGGGATTAACATACATGTTGACAAGAGCTAGCATCTAGAATTGTGATACTGTGAAATAATGACATATTACTAAACCAAGCAAAACCCATGTTGATTTATCAAAAACAGTACCACATAGACTGATCACCGAACTGTATAGGACTTCAAAAGAGAGCAGGATGCCCATGACATAGTTCCAGGTCCATGACTAGTCTGTGGTAGGGAATGAAACCCTCAGTATTCAAGCACATATCAGCACAATTGCTGTAGTTCAGGTAACCCTTGGAAATTACAGGGACCCTGACACCCAATGAGATCCCTCCTCTTTAGAGGTATTGTCCCTCTGGGTGACTGTTGCAATAGGGCACTCTAGGGCTGTGCACTTCTTTGCCCTGCAATCTTATACTGGCTATTAAGGCCCATTGTGACTTAATTATAGAATAAAGGAAACATTTAGCAAGACATGAACTCATCTCTTCATAACTATATTAAGGGCCCAGTCTGTAAGGTGGTGTTCACTCTTAACTGTGACCTTGAGAATGCTTTGTACCTTGCTGGATTTGGTCAAATATAGTAAATTTTTCTAGTTAGTGAGACCTTTTAAACTAAATTGATGTCAAAGAAGAGCCTATTTAATTCTCCCTACCAACCTCTTGATCTTATTTTTAGTGTCTTCTACTAATGGCTTCAGTGATTTAGTATCATTTCAATCAATAATTTATGTAAAGCCAGTTCAGTTTATTACCCAGAGCGGGAGAGAAGGATGTTCTGGAACTTTCTTATACCATAAATTGTTTTAATTTTTGAGTTTGTGCCTCATGAAACTTGAGGAGAATGAATGTATCATTTTTGACCATATACTTCATGCTGTCGCATTGTTTAATGAGATACTTAACAAATCTTTAACAAAAAGATCTCCTCTTACTAATTACATTTAAAGGAATTGTTTACTTTTTAAATTTGGTTAAAATGTAAATAATCTATTTTTAATTTTAGAACTCCTTTGTGAGGCAAGTTTCCAAGAAGCTGTTCAGGAAAGCATCCAGAATAGTCGAGCACACGAATGGACTCCCTTGTGGCTTCTCCGTTATTCAGTCATTGTTAAAAGCAGAGGAATTATCAAATCCAAAGGCTATATCTTGCAAGCAAAACGAAACGTCTCTTAATACACTTTTCATTTTGAAAACAGCCTGCTATCTTAATGCTTTGGAAGCATACCATCTTTTTTTGCATAAAGACTGCACAGAAGTGAACACTGTCACAAATTGTAATGAAGAACCAAAGTGGTGACAGTAAGATGTGGGTTGTCCAGTCACATTGCTCTGACAGCATTGTCAAATACTGCATATTTCTTTTCTAACATAGAGACCAGTTCATTAATATATGAAATATTTTATTGTGTTCATGAAACTGTTTTCTAATTGAGATTATCTAAAGAAAATCAAAATATTTTTCTTTGACTAATGTAAAATTATCACTAAGTATATTTTGGCTGCCATCAATGTAATATAGACATGTATATATTTGTTTTCAAGAAAAAAACTGAACATTCTTCTGAAGTGCTTATTGCTGCTAGTTTGGTAGTGATATAGGACTTGAGCAACTTTTAAGTAGTTTTCTTTTTTATCCATGGGAAAACTCTCTAACTAAACAGACCAATTGGCATCTGATTAATTGGTATAGCAAGTAAGCTGCTTAATTCATATGACTGAAAACCTGGTTCTTTTCATTGTGGTACAAAAGGCCTTTGTGTGTTTTTAAAAAAAAGATGCATTAGCTCATCCTGTTTTTCTGTGCCTCATTTATCTTACTATGTTTAGCTTGAGGACGAATGATGCCATTTTCTGTCTTAAATTGTGAAATGCACTGTAGTGTATTTAAATCAAGATCTGGAATTAAGGGGTCAAAATCAAATTAATCTGGAGCCAGATTATGCCTGATTTTGTCCTAGTCTGTGTACTGCTAGATGTTCAAGAGCCACACATACTTTAAGAATGTGAATAAAATCAGAACAGAGAATTGGCTGTACAGTGTATAAATTACAATGTCTGTTTGAGGTTACCTAGGAAGGTAATTGATGAGGTGTCATCCAGAGAACAAAATACCAAACCAACATTAAACATATGTTTTTGTTCCTTATATTGCCATCTTAACTTGTCAGTACTGTGGCTTCTGAACCTAAAGAAACTAATGCAGGAGTTAAGACAAGCTATTGATTTCTCTTCTGACATGGAACATATCCACAGACTGAACCTTTCATTTTAAAAATAGTCTGTTCATTTCAAAAACATTGTTAATATGATCTAGATGAAATAGATCTCTTCAATGCAATTCCCATTTGTAGCTCAGTTTTTCTCATAGTGGCCTGATACTGAATGAGAGAAGTTTTTTAAGTGGTTTGCTATTGATTTCAATAAGAGTTGGATGAAGTCAGAGTCTGGTAATTGTTAACTTAGTTTTATGTAGACTTTGAGCTTGTGGTTTATAGGAATGTATTTACACTAGCTTGTGTGTGTATTTTTAATCATAGAGGCAGCCATCAAAATCACGTTTTCTGCATGGTCAGATAGATGTAAATACATTTTTAATCCATTCCAATGAGTTAGTCTTTATTTTCAGAAACTTGGCGCACTGATTAGAGATTCCTGTATATAATCCAAAATAGGAATTAAAGTTTGGGGAAGAGACAGGCATTCCTTTCTGGGGGAGGAATATAAAAGGATTAGAAGTGAGAATTTAGAAAATTAGAATTAATCTATTACCAATATGTCTCCTGGTTTGAGGTTTGCATTTTTAATGTATGCTTTGTATGAATTCTAAATTTCTTTATATCGGTGCTTGCATTGGTATCTCTGAAATGCAAGCAGGAATGACTGTGCTTTTCCATTATTAAATGACATTATGGTGAACATCAGATCACTCAAGATATGCCTCTGTTTATTGAAATAGTGGGGAGCAGGTAGTACTTGGAATACAATGTCCTTCACCAATCTGAATGCTAGATCCTAATTAAAAGTAACAGCAACCTCAAAATTTTTCAAACTCAAGCCATAACATTAGTGCCACTTGTGTCCCCTACCCTCCCATCTCATTCATGTCTCCTTTTTGGGAGTTGGATTTACAGGGTTGTATCACAGCAACTGTCAGTAGTCAGTATATTAACTGTGAGGAGGGGAAAAACATCAAAGCGTTCTTTAACTTTATGTAACTTATTTCTTGCAAAAAGTGTACTTTATTTAAATTTAGATCTGTTGATTATGTATTTAATCCTCAGTCATAGCCTATTTAATTCTTTTAAAGGTTAAATTGTCTTTCTTATGCTGTAGATTGATTTCCTCTGATTGTTTTGTCAGTCTTCTCAGTGTAATAAAATAAATTACTGGGATAAATAGATGGAAAATTATGTACAATTTTGTTTTTAATGTTGAAATTAAACTGCTTGATGTGGGAATGGTTTTATCCGTGTGAACAAATAATGACAAAGATAACTGCAAGATTTCATTAATTTTGTGTAGTCCCTGTGTTGGACTTCCTAGAGATTCCCTGTCATAAACTGAGATTTTTTTCAAATCTAACAGAGTACAAGACTTCCTTTGTAGCACATCACTGTCTTTTTTTTTTTTTTTTTTTTTTTTTTTTTTTACTGAATAAGAATTTATTTTGAGTGTCAGAGGCAGCATCCTATTTATGAATCACCACTCAGACCTGCTGATCCCTAGGAGTATAGTGCATTATGAATGAGACTTGAACCTCCTGTTCCATCTGGTAGTGCACAACATTTCAGGGAGGTAGCCTGGAATACTTTTTTTCTCTTCAAATAATTTTTGGGGTCAAATTTTGCCCTATTTCTAGTACCTCAAAAGCCTGGAAATACTTGCTTATGATTATATTATTATGGATCACTTTAACTGTTCATTTATTATTAGCTGCCTTCTGCCTATGTAGCGACGCTTGAGGCTTTTTTCACTAACAGATTGTGAAAGGGAGAATCTTAACTAAACTTTACTTCTGAAAAATACAATACATGTGTAATTTAGTCATTTACGGTCATTTAGCAGAAGAATGTTGAATTTTTCTTAATCCTGCATAGTTTTATTTGATCCTCCCTTGTTGGCTTTGCTTATTGGTAAAATGTTTAGCCTGAGATGCAATATACAAAACAATCCTTTTATTTTAAAATATTTATAGTGCTAAATGAGTTGGGTCTCTGTCTAGTGGTGGATTATTTCCCAAAGAGGTACCAGTCAGCATGTTAGAATACTAATTAGAGAGCGAGTCGAGTATTCATGGGGCAGATTTTAGCTAAATACTTTTGAACCAATAACGAATAGTACCAGCTCTTCGGGTCGGACAGTCCTGTACTCTTCATCCTCCTTTCACTCTTTTTTTCTGTCCGACCGCACCTTCCACCTAGTCACTGCTAACGTCTTATCTTTCCAACTGGGGGGCCCTGTCTGCTCATTCCTGAGTCGCCTCCTAGCCGCACAGCAGTGGGGTGTGAGCGCACACCGCAGATCCAGAGGGAGGGCTTAGTTCTAGTTTTTCTTCCTGGTCCAGGCAGAGGTTTAACTATGTTGCCAGGCTCAGAGGAGGAAATAGGGTACCAAGACTCCCTGCATAACTGTCCCAAGGGGACGAGCTCAGCTCTGCAAGAAGAACCTGCCGGTAGCGAGCCTGTGCCCGCGGCTGCTTTGGCGCAATGTGCGGACGGACGTCCCCAGCGCCAGGCGCGGTTCTGCTCGCTGTGCAGACCCCGAGAGCCCCTGCCTCGCCCGTAGGTACAGGGAGCCGGGCGGGCGGACCGCCTCAGGCCCCCTGCTCCGGCTTTTCCCGGCAGCCTGCCCCGCCAGCTGAACGGGAACGACGCCGCGTGAGAATCGGAGGCGCGCCCGGCCGCGGAGCCTGTTTCCCGGCGGAGCGCCTTTCCCAGCGGCCCGGAAGGAAGGAAGCGGGGTCTCTCCCTGCCCGCGCACGCTCCAGTCCGGGCGGCCGTGGCACGCGTCGCGGGCAGAGATGGTGGCCACCCGGCGAGGGGCGCGGCGCGGGCCGGAGCCCGCTGCTGACCCTGCAGCTGCAGAGGTAGGACGGAAGCGGGAGGCGCCTCCTGCCTGCTGCCCGGCGCGTGCGCTGCCCCCGGGCGGGTGGAGCGGCTCTGCGGCGCTGCACCGGGTGGGTGGCGGCGTGACTGGGCTGCGCGGTGCCCCGCTGATGGGCCTGCTGGAGCCGATTGAGGGGTGTAGGTGGCCCGCCCCGGCCGCCACTCTCCTGGGTCTGCTGCAGATGCCTCCGGTGGGGCTCCCGCCTGCGTTCATTGCTGTGGCGGGCCGGCCCATTTCTGCAGCTGTTGGATGGCCGGCGCCACGGGCATCAGCTGTAGCGCCTCACTCTGATCGGGAACAGTTTTTTAAAGGCCCGAAGAGAATTTACTAATCGGACACGTTTCTGCGTTTGTTTTCTCTCTTTGCTATAATGGCTGTCTCAGCCTTTGGCTATTTCATCGACTGGGGGACTTTTGCGGTGCAGTGTGTTTGACTGATGCTGTTCAGAATAAAATGGGACTGCATTGACCAATGGGAATCACAGCCTGGGACTTCTGTTGGTTTCAGTAAAACATTTTTAGTTAGCATCTGCTGCTAGCCAGGAGGTTTCAAATATTTCTGTGTAGTGCAGATTTTGCAACAGTCATCCACGCCTTTGGTGCTGCAATGCAGTAGTGCTGGAACAATTTTTAGAGTGAGGGGTGCTAAAAGCAGAGAGCATCTATTTAGGTTATTATTACTACTTCAAGCCAAGGTGTGTGACAGCACCCATAGTTCCTGCGCCTGTGTGGTGCAGGGCTAGACTGCAGAAGTGTTGGCATAGATACCACTGGTTAAGAGGGCGTCTGGCTACACTAGATAGCATAGCCTCCTTATCATAGCATATTCTGTCTACCAGAATGTTGGTGCTGTTGTAGAATGCATCTTCCTGCTGTAGAATGTGCTTTGTTGAGTACATAACACTTATACCCCAGTGCAGTTCAAGATGTTGGTAATCTTTGGCGCCATGAATGGGACTTGGGGCTGAAAGAGTGTTCTATGTCTGCCTGTGGCATTTACAATCCATGATGATGCTCTGCCTCTCAGTTCCTAGGCTTAACACATTATAGCTAGGGATGGCTCAGTTTAGGAATTCCTTCTTTGCAGTGTTCCTGTGACAGCCTGCCAAACCCAGGCTGAACTAGATTCAGAGCATTTGGATTAGTGTATGTATATTTTGTGTGTGTTTTTTTGTTTGTTCTTGCCCAGAAAATAGTGAAGCCTGATTCTTGGTCTGACAGAGCTCCATTGAGTGTGGAATCTGGGGTTCTAATAGTGACTTATACCACCTTTTTGATTTCAGAGGATAGTCCATGGGGCTTTTCTGGTAGCTGGAGATTGCGGGAACTTAGAACATTCTTAGCTCTCCAGTTACGTAAATAAATCACAATTAACTTTGACAGATTTAATAATGTTCCGTGGGGAGGTATAAAACAGAAAAAATTAGGAAAATCAATTGCTGAAAATAAAAGCATGAGTATGAGGCCTCCAACAGCACAAATCTCAGGAAGTGGGAGTCTACCAGGAGACTGCAATGAAGCAACATCTGATGCTAGTTTGTAAAAGGCGTAAGTGGTTAAATGAATGATATTGGAGCTGCTTCTCCTTCAGGCTGTGGTATGAAGAGTTGCATAATGCAAAACAGGTGTCATCAGGTTAACTTTCTCTCTAGACAGTTATTTAAAAAGACAAAAAGCATTGTGAATTTGAGGTCAGAATTACTCATGTGACTCTCTTAAAACTGTATTTTTCTGTGGAAATGTCTTTCTTGTTACTAATTTTTTTTTTCTTTCTTAGCTGATCTCTGCTGAAGTTAGTACTCCTGTTTCTGCAAGGATGACCAGGAGAAGAACTAGAATAAACTCTCAGCCAGAAGTCATTCATGAATCTCAGGTTGAGGTCTTGGAAGATGCTGAAACAAAATCTGATCTTGAGGATCCCTCTGAGGCGCAAGCAACTAGGAATAGAGACAAAAATGTGCATTCGGCTGACTCAAGTGCTGAGCCACAGGCTGATGTAGATGAAGGAGAATCAAAATGCTCTGCCATGCCCGAGCTTGAGATACCTTTATTCGTAAGGATAACAAGGAGAAGACAAATCACAATTCCTTATCAGCCAGATTCACCAGCCAAAAACAGGCCTAGCAAAACAGCTCTTCCTGAATTGAGCAGGTCTCAAGATGAAGATGTCTCTGAAGCTGAGTCATGTTCTTCACCTGTATCTGGAGTCTGTACAACTAGTGCTGTAAGAACTACAAGAGGCAAGAAATGCAATACTAAACTCCATTCAGATCCAGTTTGTGAAGCCCAAGCTGAAGAGGTTTCTGATGCAGAGTCATGGTACTCAGGTCTTTCTGTGGAGCCATCTGTACCCACCAAAAGAGTAACTAGAAGTATGCTAATGAAATCACAAATAGAAACCATTAGACAAACTGAGAAAAAGGTTAGTGAAGTTGTGCTGGAAGATGAGAAGTTAACTGAGGACAGAATTAAATCCCAGCCAGTAATCATCTCTGACTTTGAGCATGCCACAAAATCTGATTCTGATACAGAGCAAGCGTCCTCTCTTACTAGTAGATACCTTACTCAGAGTAATCAACAACCCAGTAAGACAGAATGCCAGCCTGAATCTGCCAATGCAAATCCAGGTGATGACCCAAAACAAGTTTTCTTAATTGATTCAACACCTAGCAGTCCCAAAGAAACAGGAAAAGGACATACATTAGAATCTCCTAAAAAAGAAACAAAAAAGGAGACGCACTTTGAGACTGTAGATAGCTCAGAGGAAATGTTAGAAAAGGAGAGAGATATAACTGGAAACAAATCACAGTTGAAAAGTGCATCATCTTCTCCATCTGACCATGGAAGCCATGACAACTCCTTTAAGTCCCAAAGGCAAACAACCCCAAGTAAAAGCAAAATAATTCCAGAACATGAAAAAGCAGCTGTTAGGGAGGTTACCCAGAGATCTTTCATCCATGTGGATGAATTAATGCCAGCAGACAAGCCAACTAGCACAACACGCTGCCTGGAAAAGGGCATACACCTATCACCAAATGTTGATGATGACTGCAAAATATCTGATATCATTGTACACAATGGTGAAGGCCAAGTAGATCTAGTTACTAAATCATCCTCACAGGTAACCAAAAGATCATGTAATAAAAAGGAATCTGCTGTGTTGCTCCTGAGCAGTGATGACAGTGATGAAAATGAAAACAGTGATGAAGAAGTGAGTAATATAGCAGAGAATCTGTGTTGTGCGGACACCAAGAATCAGAAGTTGTCTTTGAACAAATCTTTAGAAAATGATTCATCACATGGAGAACTGTTTGTAATCGACACAAAACCTGGCTTGGACTACAACAGAAAGTATTACCTAGAACAGGAGGACAGAAAAAGTGATGCAGAAAGTAAGGATGAAGAAAGTGAAAGAGAAGAGTCTTCGGATCTGGAAGATAATGAGGAGTTCATAGATGAAGATGTAGATTTATTGAAAAATAAAAAGCCTAATGTGTAAGTGTTTTTACAGATAACTTAACCAGCCACACAATTCTAACATCCATATAGCTAGTATCTGGTGATGCTAAATGATATAAAATAATAGTGAGGGAGTTTTTGTGGTGATAGTCAATGTGTGAAACGGGAGTTGCTTGAACTTCAAGGTGGAGTTATAGTTCCACAACTTAAGTCTTTCTGTTATGCGTACATTCAGACATAGCTCTGTGACCTGCATAGGTTTCATCCGTGTGGCTGTCCTTTTGAGGACCCTTTCGTGGTGTTTCCCTTCTCCTTCTGGTGTCCTGTTCTTTTATCACTATCTGAGTCTCTTTTCTTCTAGCTGTGGTGGTATACCTTCCTTGCCACTGGAGTGGCTCTTTCCACTCACTCCAATGCTTATTTCTGTTAGCCGAATTTCATAAAAATTCATAGTTGTGTCCAGGGGCGTCGCCCCCATCTCACACCGCCCTTCAGGCCCGATCCACCGGTCCCGGTGCTTGGGGACACTGGGACTCAGAGCCTGTGCCCCATGTGCTCAGCACCAGCGACACCTCTGGCTGTGCAGGGTTCCTGCGAATTACAGATCTTTATGTGGACTGCGGTGTTCTCAGTACTGAAAACACTGTCATTTAATCATCTTAACTGTTTGGTTTTTTTAATAAAGTGTGAAAAAATTGGGAAGTTGAAAAATCAAGGCAAATGTTTTTAAAACATAAATGAAGGAGATGAACAAGGAATGTGTGGAAGTTACTAATGGGTATTTGTGAACACTGCCGTTTTGAGTGTTCACTTACAGAAATAGTTCCTTATGTTGCTAAATTAGCCATGCATGCATATGGACCTCAACCTTTTGTCACTCCAAACATTTGTAAAAACTGCTTTAAAACAAAGCATATTATGCACCAGGCCCAACCCTAGACCCAGGTGCTTCCATTGCAAGGCTTAACTAACTTGCCGTAATATGCCACAGCCAGTTTAAAAGCTCTCTGTCCTCAGTTACTATATATAAAAAATATCCTGCTTTGCACAGACATTGTTTTTATTTGTAGATCTCAAATCTCTTCCAAGAGGAAAGCAGGAGTAACTTAGTTTTAAAGTTATCCTAAATAAAGAGATTTAACTGTCTCTGAATTTGAGATGAATAAATATCTTGAGACTTTTTAAGCTATCTGACAAAATTTAGGGTGTTCTGTTTGTTTAAGCATCCAACATTTTGCAAAACCTAGTAGTAAAATATTCAAATATTTTATAATTGTAGTGAAAATATTTATTAAGTTTACACATTCCCTGCAGGAGTTGCATCCCAAACTTTACAAATTTAAGCTAGACTGAGATTGACTAGTCTGGGTTGGTTGTCTAGATTGTGTTACTTGCATAGAGAGTTCATCATTTTCCTAACATTTTATAGCTTTCATTAAATCTTAGCAACACACTTATCAGCATACGTCCTGAACTAATGAATTGAATTGCCAGAATGCAGTAATGGAACAAAGGGTGCTACATGTACTAAATATTCAAAATTTAGTTTCTAATAATATAAAGTATTTTTCACAATACAGGCAAAGGCATTATAAATCTGTGTATGTCTGATGGTAGCAAATATACAGAACTAGTGTTCAAGAATTCAAAACATTTCTCCCTCTAACTTGTTCTGCTTTGGATTCCTTGTTAACAAATTACAAAATGTACAAAAGATAGGCAGAGACCTTGAATTTTTCAGTTTAGACGTCTAAACACAATGAAAAGGAACATTCTGGTAACATTGACAGTCTGCCTAATCTCACCTAAGATAGGAATGTCCAAGATATTGATGCATCAAGCAAGTCAGGAAAGGCTTTGTGGAAGTGATCGCCTGTAGTCCTCTCCAACAAACTTTTATTAATAAGTGTTATGTTTTATGCCAAGTGGAAGTACAGAGTGATTTGCTACCCTGCATTTCCCTTCTTCCACTAGTTTTGTAACCCCATTTCCTTAGGGTATGGTGATCTAGAAACCTTGTTATAACAGCTATCTGCTATGCATCAGGAGTACAGAGAAGGATCAAAGACATTTTTCTCTGTCTCTTGCCTTTCTTCAGAGTGCATATTGGAAGATAGGTATAAACTTGTTAATATTACTGTAATGATAAACTAGCCATTTCTCTTTCAGTTTACATCTATCAAGCAGCATAGATCCTGGTCTAAATATCAAGAAGTTTGGAGGCTTATATATTAGCTTTGATGCAGGAAAACAAAAAGCTGGCTCAAGTACAATTAAACAGTTAAAGGAGGAAAAGAAAGAAGAGGTAATATGAATTTAAGGTTATAATTTTACATAGATGTCTGGGATTAACAGGAGTTCAATTGTGACATTTCTTTAAAGAGAAAATCCTTGCCAGTGGAGTTTGGAGGGAAGAGTAATTCTCTATGGCTAAAGTATAGATTTGAATTTATTTTTATGATAGGAATTGAATGTATATGGCACATGAGTACATCTTCACTGATGGTGGCAAATTCGCCATCATCAGATCGATTTATCCGGATCGATGTATCCAACAGTGAAGATTCGCATGATCAATCTGGAAGTCAATTTAATGAAACCACTTCCCCCAAAAGTGTAGTGCTGTGTTGTCTGGTATACATTTGCCATCAGCAAAGTTTAGTGGAGACAGCAGGCAGAAGAGAATTTAGGAAGTCAACATAAATTATGCAAGCTACTCTGCGTACTTGTTTAATTCCCGTCATCTGCCACTGAATTTACCTGTTGGTGTAGACCAGGCCTACTAATCTGTACGGAGCCCTCGGTGCAGTGTAAATAATGGGGATTATCCTACTGAATTAGAAGTCTAGCCCACTCTCGTACGTGCCAAGCATTAATCTAGAGATTATATTTCATGAATTGAGTTTCTGCTACACTGCACCCTGGATAATAATTCCCATGCTGTCAGTTGTGAATGAGAGTCTGATACTGTAACCTCTGACGGTTAAACCCTCATCAGGAACTAAAGATTGGTGCAAAACAGCACAGCAAAATCAGGTCTGCCCACAACACTTAAGATGCGAACTGCCAAGTTGAATGGACATTGGACCCCTTTGTAGCTGTTTGGGGTGGGGTTTTAGGCTGCCCGTTAATGGCTGACAGGCATGCATTGCTTTCCAGCAAAGCTATTTTCTTAGGCAATCCTATGCCTGATGGCCTCATTTATTCTGCCAGCAGGGCCTGCTGCTTACTTCTTCCAAAGCCAACCTGCTGCACTTTGTAGCTGGCCAGTCTTCTGCCCTCTCTTCAGTATTAAAACAAACAAGGAGTCCTGTGGCACTTTTAAAGACTAACAAATGTATTTATCGCATGAACTTCCATGAGAGAAAAAAATCCCACTTCATCAAACGCTTTGTATTAGTATTCCTCCATCCTGGGGCAGGAAAGTTTCTCTCATCTAGCAACCATTTTATTGAGATGATGATATTTATGATTCCCTATCAATTCTCTGGTATATTATTCGTGTAACCAAATGCGTAATAAAATTCAGATCAGCCTCATCAGCAGCATGATTTAACCAATAGCTTACTGATATCTTCTAGCTCCTGCAGAAGAGTATAATAACTCCAGATTTTGAAAAAAAGGAATGTGTTCCACCCTTCAGGGAGTCAATGCGTCAGATAAAGAAACGGCGCAAGGTAAGTGGTTAGCCACTGACTATTACGTCACTGGTAATATCTGGCACTACAAAACCAGAATAACCCCAGAGGCGGCATGCATGTGTAGCCCTCTTAAGTATGTTGATTTATGAACAGCAGATTCATATCAGCATTGAACAATAACGTGCAATTCAGTCTTCTGGAAATTTTGAGACTGTAGAACAAAGACTAAAAGGGCAAATTCTGATTCCAGTGTCTGGCATGAAGAGAATCTTGCCCCAGTTGCAGCGTTGATTAAATTGGCATGTTCTGAAAAGCTTTGAGGCTTCCTTGTCCCATTCTTTATTTCCATATATTCTTGTCCTTCTTTGTTTCCCTATACCTTTATATGAATACCTTTGCTTATCTTGTGACATCTGAATAGTGTGTTGTTTGGTTCTTCAAAGCGTTTGGGAAACAGAGATCAGATCCTTTGGAGGCACCGCTCTCTAAGGTTAATTAATGCTGATCTCTAAAATCAGACTGTAAAAGTTTTCTGAAGTATACTCCTAAAATAATATGAACTTTTAAATGTAGCATTCCTTTGTTTTTCCTTTCTCTCCACCACTGAAGCTCTTCAGTAAGTTCTGTTCTTCTTGCTATTGTTTCATAGGCAGAGAAAGAGAAAACAGCAGGTGATGCCTGGTTTGGTATGAAAGCTCCAGAAATGACAAATGAATTGAAAAATGATTTGAAGGCTCTGAAGATGAGGGCTTCCATGGACCCCAAACATTTTTACAAGAAGAATGATAGAGATGGTCTTCCTAAATACTTTCAGGTAAGAAACCAGCAAAAAACAGAGATACCCTATTACTGCTTTTCTAATCCAGAACAATTCTTCTTATTTCCTATCTAGATTATATTAGAGCACCATTTTTCCAGACCCACTTTTGCAATAAAATGCTCATTCTACGAAATTATGTTGATTTCTGTTTGCTTACAATTTTTTAACTTGATTTTAGCTTGCAAATGGGATTTTGTGGCAAGCCGCTATGTGACTGTATCTCTGTACTTCTCTATATGCACATGTCATTTGGTTTTTTGCTTGCTGATCTATAACTGATTTCTCAGGATGGCATACATCCCTTTGTTTTCAAAAATCTGATTTCACACCACACAATGGTAATACCTTTGTGTTTAATATTTCAGATTTTGCTGGTCTTTAGTATATCAGTCTTTTCTGTGGAATGGCTCCACTGAGCCACCGGAATTCCTGCTACTGTAATTATTGCAGCTTAGTATATTTTGTGGTATGACAGTAATTGGAAACTGGTTGATGGAACTTGCAAAAAACCTGGAGTTGTTTTTTAGTTCCTCTCTGCTTCTAGCTGTTTGGCATCTTCAGCACACACTTACACACACACACTTACACACACACACTTACACACACACACACATATATATATATATATATATATTTTTTTTTTTTTTTCCAAAATGTTGGCAGTTTGCTTTCAGGGCTGAGCATTGTTACATGTTGTTATAAGTTTCCTGACACGGATGCTCTCTATATAATTGAGATCAAGATACACATTTTACCGCTGTAGGATTATATACTCCATGGCCCTCTCTTATCCCCAAGCCAACTGCTGTGAAAGATCAGAATTGAGAGAACTTGTCAGTGGGCTCAACACTTTTCACAGGAGGGCCCTTATATCCTGTACAGGATTAAAAGGTAATAGTAGGAGGTCAGCAAAAAAAAACTTTGTAGTAATAAAGGACAAGATCAGTTAAAGATTTAATTGCCCAGGAGGTCGTGAAGGTCGTCTTTCCCTCCCTCAAGTAAACAAAAGTACAATCCTGTGTAATTTGAGAGCTAGCTTGAGTTTACCATAGTAGACGCTGGTGCAATAGTTCTTAAGTTAAGAACTGCACTATTTTTACATCCTGTACTTTAAATTAAACGTGAGAAAAACGATAATTATACATGCAAAACACTGGGTATTTCTTTTGATGCTTTGCCATGTTGCTTTTCATCAGTCCTCCCGTTTTTCACCTCAGAAACCTGGGACTTGTTAAAAAACAAACAAAAATACCCCCTACTGATATTATGTTGCAGGAAGGCTCATTTTAAATGGTCTTTTAACAGGTTGGAACTGTGGTTGACACTCCCATAGACTTTTATCATGCTCGAATTCCCAAGAAACAAAGGAAGAGAACCATTGTTGAAGAACTGCTTGCAGATTCTGAGTTTAGGAGGTATTTAAAAATAAATGTCTTTATAATTGTAATAGTAGCAGAAGGGTCCTGGGAGACAGAAATGTATTACAGCTCTGATTAGAGTGACTTTCCCCACCTTTTGAATTCCTTTTTGTATTTAAAAAGGAAAAAATCATTGGAGCCAGTTTACTGCCACCACCGGGCACTTCCGTTCTGGGGATTAGAGTAACAGAAGTTGATCAGTTCATGCTTTACTGAATCAGACAAGTATTTTGGAAGCCGAGTGCATTGTATAAACGTTGTCAGTTATATAACGAGCTATAGGAAGTGAGCTGGTCATCATCATTTAGCTCCCTAATGGACACAGAGATCAACACAACTGGCAGTATTGCCACAGAACCCAAGGCTTGAAGAGCGCCTGACCTACTCCCTCTTTTCTGGAAGTGACTTTTGCATAATAGGATTCATACATGTTGATGGGAAATGAGAGAACCTGCTCTGCTGTTTTCTTTGCTCTAACTATGGGTACAGATGGGATTTCAGTTCACACGCCATCTGTCTAATCATGAAAATCAAATTTGCCTTTGAAATTTTATTTAAAGAGTTAATATTTGTTCACCTCTGATTCTTGGGATGGATTGGCAACCTAAGCCATTTTGCTTTTTGTTATATTAACATGATACCTTGCTGCAGTTTCTCATCATTTCCTATAAATGACACATTTTTTGTGTGTGCGCACGTACAAGAGAACCCTGATTGGGGAACCAAAAGTTGATTGCCAGTGAGAGTTTCAAATGTCTTGGCAGTGTAGGATGTGAAAACTTACATAGCTATTTCCTATCAGTGTGATTAGCTTTAGCCAGTTTCCTTTCACAGGTACTAATTCATTAAAAAATACTTACTAAAAGGAACTCTTCAAGATTAGTTGTCCACAAAGTTGACAGTTTTAGTGTTTGTGCATAGTTAATAAAGTAACTGAGTAAAGCCCTTAGGACAGGTTTTGCAGCTGTTTGTAAGGTGTCCCAATGGCAAGCAACAGTCTTACTCTCCGCAAGGACTAAAATGCTGACATTGTTCATGTTGCTAATTGATGCAGGAATAGGAGAATCTGCAGTGGGAAAACAACTAAAGTTAGCCTGTCTTCACTATATATGTTCTGTGTATTGTTTAATATTGACGTTGGTCTTCTCTCAAATTTTTGGTAGAATAAGACTCATTGTTATTAGCCTTTTAGTGTTCACTTTGGTAACAGTGTTCAACATAAACTGCTGACATCAGTGATATTACAGTTTCTTGTTAAGACAGCTCATTATTAGCAGGATGATAGACAACAACCATTTAGCAAGCCATAAAACATTTTAGAGATCAACTTGTGTGAAAATCTATTGCTACAGATAGGAGCTGCTTATGCAAATATGCTTGAGTGTTTTAAAAGTTTGCATTTTACTTAATTATTGTTTTTGACTCGGAGGAGCTTGCCTGTCAACAGACTAAAATGTTTCATTTATGTTGTGTGAGGCAGCAGTCCTTTCCCCCTAAGTTCGGAGTTAGAAATTCTACCTGCAATATTTAAAAAATAATCTCAAATATTTCACTATTACATCAACACTACCCATGTCACTTCTCCTTTACTGGTCATACGCTTATCAAACTAAAGAAGTTTAAAACATAGAAAACATGAGACAGAACTTACTCTGGCAAACTATTTATTTTGTATTTAGGATTTTTGTATGTTACGCTCATCTTTTACTTGCAGGTTTGACGTATTTTAAAAAGTAAATTGATTTTTTTGTTATTGTTCAGATATAATAAAAGGAAGTACCAGGAGATCATGACTGAAAAGGCAGCTCTTGCAGCAGGCAAGAAGAAGCGGAAGAAGAAGAAATTTCACAAATAAGACTAGGATAAAATAACAAGAGGAAACTCTTTTCTGTTGCTTTGGGTGGAGAGGTTAATTATAAAATTTGTTTACAGAACATTTTGGTGATGGTTATTTTAAACCTGAAGCTGTCAGATTGATTGAGTTAGGGAACGGCTGGCTCTGTTTCTGTAATAGTGTTTTTACAGGGGAGAATGAGATTTGAGAAATGGAATGGGATCATGTTCTTTGGACTGTTACAAACATGCAGCAGAGACAGCATGATTCATTCTTTATAGAAAAAGAAAAAAACAAGTCATCCTGTACAAATAGATGGTCATGTGAGAGGGCTGGGATTTTTTTTTTTAAATGGGAAAATCTTTGTTAAAAACCTGCGACCCTCAGTTTTTTAGTTTTGTGGGAAACGATAAAACCTGCAGGGACTTGTCATTAAAACTTCTAGTTACTGAAGGAGTTTTAAAGATGTGTATTCAACCTATAGTACTAATCAATTATTTTTAAAAAAGTCTCAACAAGCAGCAATTCAGATTTATCAAGTAATGATCCTGAAAAATCATAGAATTACACCTTGACTGTAAAAATAACATTTTACTGTGTGCTAAACAGGAAAAATAAATTGCCCACAAATGGAGGTAAGTTATAACAGATTTCAAGTGGCTTTATTGAATACTACCAGAGTTACCTTAAAGTGGGTGTTCATGTACTGTATTGGTCTAATTTAATGTTAACAGGTAAAAAGGTGGATGTCAAGGGATATGCCAAATATAATGCATCATATTTTCCAATATGAAAATTCTTTATCTTGGTCTCTGTAGAATTTAGCCTCAATTTGCATAGTGTATAAAGCACAGTTTCTATTGAAAGATGCTTCCATCTCATCTTCCCTTCTTTTGTTGCTCAAGGAAGTTAATTTTTCCTTATCCATCATCTCAGGAAGAGTTGTTGCTGGGCCATTCAGTAGCAATGATTAATGAGAAATGACTTATGCCTCAATATGACTCCTTCATGCTATTTTAAAAATAATTATTCTTGTTCAGCTTGATCTTTAGAGGTGGCGCTTTCCAGATTTGAAGGCTAAACATAACATGGTGCAGATTATCTTCTTGATTCTAAGTATCTATTTTTTAAAATGCACTCGTTTTTGCAGAGGATTTTTTCCCCTGCTGACTGTTGTTTAGCCATCAATATGAAATGACCCATTGAGTCAGTCAGTTTTCTATACACACACTACCACAACTGGTGGTATGATAATTGCCACTCTTATTGGCAGTTTTAGCTGAGAACCTAGGAAGTGAATGGATGAGGAAACTGAACTCTTTTCAACCCTGGTGAGACCCTCCAAATCAAGATTGAGGGAAACTGCTACGTAGATGTACTGTTACATAAATGCACTGCTGCAGCTGATTCTGTAAGTGCCCTGTACTTCAGTTCTCCTACCTGTCAATCTATCACCTTCCATGATCATGGGTTTTTTGGTAAAAATGCAAGCTGTCTTTTGAATGACCCTACAATATTTTTGTCCTGATGTTGCAGCTAATATACTTCAAATTAATTACTAATGTTAGGATAGAGAATAATATAGAAAATGTAATGGCAGTACTGAATCTGATGTAGGAAATGGTTGGTGCCTCATTCAATAATAGTGGGATTGCGTGGGGTAGACTATCTATGCCAGGAGAGGAAAGGAAAAGAAAGACCGAAGAGACATGATAGAAGTAAAATGTGTAGAGATGGCCTTTTGGGATCCTGTTTGATAGATTCCTACAACAGGAAATTTGAATTAAATAGTGTAGTAAAAGCTTGTTATTAAAATAGTGGACGTTTGTGTCTGACATGGCCTCAACTCTGAGCGGCTAGGACAGATTTAGAAAAACTGCCAGACCTCATGGCTCAGGCCATGCATTGATCACTAGTGGAAGTTGCAAAGAAATTTTCCCCATGCTTCTTTGTCTGGTATATATCTCTTTTGCAAATCTTGGCTCAGGTGTAGTTTCTGTTCTATCATGGACATTCCTGTATTTGTATCTCAGACCTGTGCATACATCATTGATGATAATGCAAGAAAAAGAAAATAAAAACATTTCTTACAGAGCTCTCTTACACTCTGTAAGAAATGTGGAGAGAGAAGAATATCAATATTGGATAAATAGGAAAGAACAAAATTGGGACAAGAAATGTTTTGAAGTATATAAGAGCATTATGAACAATAGTCATGAACTTGTATAAAATTATACAGAATGTTTGTAGGTATTTTGAAATTCTCATTTGAATATACTTTCTGTGCAAAGAGTTTTAATGACATTTGAAATTCAGAGGAAAATAATTATCTTAAAAGATAGCTCATTGACTGTTAACATTATTGAAACATAATTTCCTGCCTGCACTATTTATACAACACCGGTATAAAAGGTAAAATACTAAGAAAATGTTAAGAACTGATTTAAATTTTGAATTAAAACATGAGTATTTTGTGGCATTCTTGAGTTCCAACTCAACAGCACATTGGCTCCATTTCATATGCCAGTGAAGGCCAAATCACTGATAAGTAACAAATAAAACAAGCCTATGGAAAATAGCTATTTATAAAAGAATAGCGTGTTTTCAGAAACTTCATTTTTGTGTGGAAACAGTATGTGATATACTAGTTGGTTTATTACTACCCTATACTGTAATGAGTTTATAATTATATTGCTTTCTATAGGCTGGCCTGAACACACAAACTCTCATACTGCCAAAAGAGATTCCTCTTTAGTTCATGAGGTAGAACCCTGTGATTTTTGGAGCAGCAGGTAATACAGTTCCATTTGCTATATATGCACTTGCTGATGGCTTTGGTGTCTCCAGATTGTTGCTTATTCTCTTGTAAATATTAAGAGTAGGTTTGTTATCATTTATTGTTCTCCTTGCCAGACTGAATCCATCTTTTGTTTTATACTTAGATGGTAAGCTTTCTGGGACAAAGGGCTGCCTTTTTTTTTTCTGTATTTGTACAATGGCTAGTACAGAGGAGTCCAGATCGATGACTAGGGTTCCCAGGTGCTACAGTAATACAAATATAATAAACTAGTCATACTAAATCAGATCAGCAATGGTACCATGATTAACTTGCTAGTATAAATATGGTAACATTAGAGTGCCTTGTAGTGTGGATGCAAACAAAAGTAAGACACTGCGACTTCAGTGCAGCTGATTTCCCAGACTACTTCCCTGACTGTCCAGTCTCTCTTTTTTAGTTGTCTCTCTGACCACCAGTTCAGTCTCCAAAGTGGAATGCATCTTTCCTTACACTTCCTCTTCATTTCCATAGAGAACACCACTCTGTCCTTCATGTTTGTGAATCTCTTCTAACTCCGTAGCTAATATTTCACAAAGTCCTGTCACTTTCTCTATAAGCCACCCTTTCTCTGCTGAAAGTCTTTGTCCATATGCTTGTCATTGTTGTTTGATCACTATAACCTACTCTCTAGCCTCCCTGCTTTTCAATTGGTCCAAAATTATAATGTCATCTTCTGCTTTCCCACACCAACCATTTCACTTTTCTTCTTGTATTCCTGTATTGGCTTTGTCTCCTACTGTATCATGTTCCAATTCCTCACCACCTAAAACTCTTATTTACACTTCTTCTCTTTTCTCCACTCTCAGCTGGGTACCTTCTATCATACTTGCTCACATCCCTGGATAGCTTTCTCTATCCTAATCTGCCTACGTTCTCCTCTTCAAGTAATCCTTCCTTCTCATTCAGAATTCCAGGATCTTCCCTCTTGAAATCACTCATGTTATAAGCTCTTTGGGGTATTTTATCTAGTTTTTTAAAATACTGTATACATTCACAACATTATTGTATAAATGTTTGAAATAATACAAGTAAAGTTTCCTGTCCTGAAGCTCTTGCAATGTAAATTAGATACAATTCCATGAATGATAGCAATAGAGCATGCTGATAACAAGGATTGGGGTGAGGTAGAAGAGAAAAGTAAATGAGAAAGAAATACTTCTGTTGGTTAAGTGTTTACAAAGAAAACAGATTATATGAATTATCTGATACTGTTTCACTCTTTTTAGAATGGGCAAATGTCAAAGCTGAGATAAATGGTGGTAAAAGGACTACAATGCGAGTTTTGAGAAGAGATTTAGTTGCATAAGTGTCTCAGTCAAAATTAATTCTTTACTATGAACATGGTGGCTGGATCAATGTCCCCTGCTTTGAAAGAACTGCTTCTGTCACCACAGCATTTATGTGGTAGAAGACATTTATGCTATTCCAGTATATAGTTGCATTTTTATGTTAGGGGTAGCAGGTATTTTATTGTAAGTTTGATGGGCCCTCTCTCCTTTAGTAATTTTTTTTTTTTTTAAATCTTGAAAGACAAATGGCATGATTATAATTAAAGCAATTGGTAGAAGAGGGGGGTGGAGTTGTTGGAGAGATTATAAAAGATGGAAAAAACTATATTAATGCACATGATTAAGTCATAGGTTTTGAAATTTGAAGGAGTTTTTTGTTAGTGTATAATTGGTATTGTTAAAATAGGGCTTCCTCATTCTTGCTGGGTTTAAAAATAATGGAAATGCTTTTTAAATCACTTTTGTCTAGTTTTTCTATGTGGTTTTTTTTTTTTTTTAAACAGGAAAACTGTAACAGGACAAATTCAGCACTAATTTCCTTATAATACTCAAGGATGAATTTGACCTACTTTTAAATAAATGTGTTTAAAAATGATTTACTTCCTCCAATGATCAGTGCAAATGGGATGTTTCTTTAAAGAGAACAATAACTTATTTTTAATGCGCTGTGGTAAAGTGTATATACAGACTAAACATTGCATCTACAAAATTGCTTTTTTGTATGTATGTGCTGTGTTGAGGAGTTAAGTGTTTTTCACAGAAGCACTTGTTTTTGCATCTAGTAAGAAAATGAGCTCTAAAGTTAAGTTGCATTTCTAATTGTGTTGGTGGAGGAAAGATGAGTATTGTTCCTTTTTCTATCTGGCCTATAAACCCGTGTTCCTTTTAAAAGGAAAGTGAACAATAAAAATGTATAAATTCATGGATTAAGGAGTTGGAGGCAGTGGCTGTTTGAAAAAAAGATGCAGCCACTTTAGCTGGACCTTGAAGCTAGCCAACTTCAGATTGGAATTAGGGTAAATTTTTTACATTGATAGCAATTAACCCTTGGCACAGGGTGGATTCTCCATAACACACAATTTCAAAATCAAGATTGGAAGGTTTGCTAAAAGATCTTCTCTAGGAATTATTTTGGAGGAAGTTCTATGGTTTGTGTTATTGGTCATGTTAGGACAAGACATGCCTGCTGTTTACCATTTATGTATTGATTGATTGTGTAACAGACAGCGCCTGTGACAGCCAAGGATTTCAAAGCACTTTGGCCTGAAGCTGTTACAGCTCTCTGCAGGGGTTTGTACTGGTAATGAAAATATACCAGCCCCAGCCTGGACTCTTTACCACCATAAAAACCCATGATGTTTTATTTATATAAACACTGCCCCCCCCCCCCTCCCCCAGGTTTCCTGAGGACATGCTGCAGCAGCATTTTGCAAGGTTCAGTTCCAGGAGCATTGCAATTAAGATAAAAGCTTTTCTAGGGGGCTTCATCCCGAGGCGAGGCCCTGAGCCTGTGTGCAGGGGGCTTGGCTCCAGCTGTACATCCTCCCCAGCCCCGCTTTTCCCCGCAGGGCCCAGAAAGTGGGACAGGGAGTGGGAGGGTTGGGGGAAAGGGGCCCGATCCCGCGGGCGGGGCGCTGCTGCAGCCGCCCTTATCCCGCCGGCGGCGGGGCGAGGACGGCGAAGGCAGCCCCCGGCTTCTGCTCCCCGCCGTTGGCCGGAGCGTCTCCCGCGTCCCTCACCCCCCGAGTGTCGGAGGGGTTTGCAGGCGTTGCCCGGCGCCCGCGGAGAAAGGGGACAAGGCCCGCGGGGCTGACGGGAGCGGGCGCCCGCCCGTACCGGAGCCGGGGGAGCGGAGCCTCGGGCCGGGGACTGAGCCGTCCTGGCCGCGCTCTCTGCCGCCGAGAGGCCCCGGAGTCCAGCCGCGGAGAGCAGGGCCACTTCTTCGAGCTGCTCTGCTCGGGAAGCTCCGGTCTGTCCGGCCGGCGTTGGCGGAAGATGGAGGTAATAATTTAAATGTTATTTTAAAATAAAGTTTTAAAAAGCCTCCCGACTCCGCCGGGACTCGAACCCGGAACCTTTGAATCCCTTCACCCTCTAGAAGTCCAATGCGCTATCCATTGCGCCACGGAGCCACCTGTTGGAGTCCTTGCACATTGGCTATACAGCCTGTAGACAAAGCGCTCCGCCTGTTGGCTTCTCGGGGGCAAGCAGTTTGTACCGAGGGCCAGGGGTCTTCCCTTTTCTAATCTCACATTGTACTAAGCGCAGAAAAGAGCGGTCCTGCTCGCACCTGCAACCCTTGGGCAAACTGCCGCTTCTCAGACTTAGTTGCAGAACTTTTAAAAAGGAAAGGTAGGCGAGGAAAGAATTCTAAAATATATTTTGTTGCTGATCGTATTTTAATTAATTCAATATAATTATAATTAATATAATTATAATTAATATAATTAATATAATATAATTAACTCAATATAATATTAAATATTGCTCTGTCCTTTATTTTAAATCGTTACCTTTATTCGAACTGCTGAACATTTAGTATACAAAATAGGATCAATAGGACTAGAGGTAGCACAGTACTTGTCCAGCAGGCTCTCCAGATGCTAACAAATCATGCGAATAATGTTGTTTCTATCATTAAGCGTTTATTTTGTTACTTTTTTTTATTTATTTTGAAACATGGTTTGTGTTTATTCCCTGTTAACTAATATTAGTAATTTCTTGCCTTTATTGCTGAGCAATCAGTACTATGGAAATGACCCTGTAAACACATACATAAAGTTGAAGGCATGTGTTTGTTGGATTGGATGCTGTTACTCAAGTAGTACAGCACTGAACTCTAAAGAAGTGTGTGCATAAATCAACTCAGTCTGAGATGTATTATTACTAAGCAAGTTTTACATCACAGGGTTTGTTGTTAGGATTATTAATAATCCTTTCTCTTAACATTACTTTGGCTTTGTTAGAAACATAAAGGAAGGCACTTTTGAAGGCTCTGCTTCTGCTTCTATAGCAGCAACAAGAAAACAAAAGTATGTTTTGAGTCTGCTTGAAATGGTTGAGCTCTCTGAAATTTGAGATGTGAAAATTATTTCTAGGATACTGATTATTGCGTTATATATCTTCAGAGAAATAAACAAAACCAGCATTTCTAAGACAACAACTACATCTTGCCCACTGAATTTGGAATCATTGTTTCAAGTGTGACAATCGATGCACTGCAGCACTACAGTGGGTGTTGTAGTGATTCAACACCAGACGAATCAGAAACTGGTGTGTGGAAATCTGGAAGACAAAACATTTAGGATACAACTGACAATAAAACATGCCAATGCAAGTCAGTCTGGAGACTTCTCTAAATTCCAGAATGGATGCCAGACTTTTTGATGTGGCAGCTGTAGAGATAATATTCCACCTGGCATCAAATCTGAGAAAACTAAATATAAAATAAATTAGAGACACTTCATCCACATACTTCTGAAGTGCAATCTCCTCGAGGGCAGCTGGGCAACTCTGTAAAGCACATAATGCTAGAGAACGGCTTAGGATCAGAAGTGAAGACTACAGTGTCCAGTTGAAACTGCAGCGGGGATTTAGGTAAAAAGAATATAATTATCTTTTTGTCAGATAATACAGCTTTTGTAGAATTTTTCTGCAGTACTTAGAAAGCCATCGTGGCAAGCTTAGAGCTGATAAATTCCCATATATAGGACGCTGATACACAAATGGTGATGCTTGAGGAGGATGAAACCCAGAAAAGAGCAACACTGCAAGGCTCCTTTTCTTATGGATTTAACCGTTCCATTTTTGTACAAATTCCTTCAAACTACTTCCGAGCTGAGTCTTGTTTTCTGTTATGATAACAGCCCCATGGGTCAATTCAGAATTATTACAAGGAACATAAAATGGCTTTACAAGATAATGGCTCATAACATATTCCACAGTAGGGAAAAAATTCATATGTGACATTTTCTTTGACTCACTGAAGGGATCGACAGAAAGAATTCTCAGAAAGTTTTGTGTAAAGTAAAATATCATATATATAATATCCAATATTGCATATGTATTATATTATATTTATTAAAAGTTACAACCAGGTCAGGACCCCATTGTGCTAGATGCTGTACAGACATACAGTAAAAGACACAGACCCATCCTCAAAGAGCTTACAATCTGAAAGACAAGATGTAAAAAATGTATAAACAGCTGGGCAGGGACCAAAGACATGTTTAGCTTTTATTATGTGTACAATTCATATGTGAATTTGTAGTTTAGATACTTAAGTGAAATAACCACAACTTTTTCTTCTTTACAATATTACCATTTAGGCCCAGTTCAACAAAAATCTCCAATGGGTCCACTCACACTGTAGAAAGTTAAGCAAATGTGTAAGTCTTTACAGGACTGGGATCTTAGATTCTTAGCTTTCTGGGACAGGGACCTTGTCTTTATTTTTGTCTATAAATTACTTATTACTTGTGTTTGATGTTGGAATGATGAGTCTGTGAGGAAAGTAACAGAGAGAGGGAGATTGTTCCAATTAGAGGATATTTTTGACTCCTGTAAAAAACGTGTGGGTGGAGAGTTAAAAGCAGGGTCAAGATTTTTGGTCAAAATCTGTAGTAATGCTCTAAGGACAGTTGGATTTTGGACAAGGTGTAGGATCTTAGTAGGTAAAAAAGACACTAATAAGCATGTGGCTGTGGAAAAGGCAAATGTGATCCAAAGATGTATTAAGCATGGCATTTCCACTAGAGATAGAGAAGTATTAATGATTTTGCACAAGGCATTGGTATGACCTCATTTGGAATACTGTGTACAATTCTGGTTACCCATGTTCAAAAAAGATTAATTTAAACTGGAACAGATGCAGAGAAGAGCTACTAGGATGATCAGGGGAATGGAGGGCCTGTCTTATGATAGGACACTAAAAGAGCTTGGCTTGGTTAGACTTGCAAAAAGAAGGTTGAGAGGAGCATATGATTACTCTTTATAAATACATTGATGGTAAATACAAGAGAGGGTGATGAGCTATTTAAGCTAAAGGATAATGGTACAAGAACAAGTGGACATAAATGGGCCATGAACAAATTCAGGCTGAGAATGAGAAGAAAGTTTCCAACCATGAGAGGGGTGAGATGAGGTTCTGAAAGAGCCTCTCAGTAGCAGATGTGGGGACAAACAACTTAATTAGTTTTAAGAGAGAGCTGTACAAATTTATGAGTGCAGTTGTACAATTGAGGTGCTTGTGATAGTGTGAGGTAGGGCTCCACATCGCTGCGGCTCACTTCCTGTTTATGTCTTGTGTTCCTAAAGCTCATGCGGCAGGGATTTAACTGGTCACCAGCAGGGAACAGGAAGGGATTTTACCCCGCAGTGTATTCTGGAAGGCTTTTTTATCTCCTTCCTTTGAAGCACCAGGGATGGCCAGTGCTGGAGATCTGACACAGGACAGACTGGGACGGGGCTCTGAAATGGTGCTGAGTAGTGTCTCTCTCAGTTGCTTGACTGGCTGCTTCTAGTTTATATACATAGGGTCTACTAACTAATCTGCATATGTGGGATTGGGAAGGAATTTTCTCCCAGGCCAGACTGGCAGTGATCTTGGGGTTTTTACACCTTTCTTTGCAGTGAGTGGATGTGGGCCACTTGCCAGTATTATCTAAGTGTATCTCATTGAATCATTTGCCTGCCATTGCAGAGGTCTCGAGCAATGGTGCACCTTGGTCCCTTGTACTCCCTGCCTGAGGCAGATAACAGTTTAGTCTCTTGAGTACTGTAATACTTTGGTCTAATGTCAGTTATTGGGTTTAGTGCGGGGGTGCTGATGGCCTGTGATATACAAGTCAGACTAGATGATCAAATGGTCCCTTCTCGTCTTAAACTCTATGACTCTGAAAAGCTCATCTTCTTTTTTAAATGAAGTTTCTAGTTATCACGAGTGTGAGAAAAGCTTTACAGTGTGACCTGAGTGTACCCTAAAATCTCAAAAACCAGGTGGCAAATAACAATAATTCCAAATTTATTATTTTTTAAATCTCATTATTTTTGAACATTTAGGATTGGCAAGGCCATATTTACTCCAGTGCAACGTAGCTGTAAAAATCAGAAATGTAGAGTTTTAGAGACCTCAAAAAATCATCAAATCCAGCCTCCTGCACTGAGTCAGGATCAAATAAACCTAGACTATTCGATCTTTGTCTAACCTAGGGGTAGGCAAGATACGGCCCAGAGGCCAGTTCTAGCCTGTCTAAAATTTCTGTCCGGCCTGTCATGCAGGAGCAAAAGCAAGACCACCTCATCCATTGTTTCTGGGGGTGCCATGCTGCTCTAAATCTCCTGGCTGGGGTGGGGGGCGAGGCCCACAGTAAAGCTGGCTG
Source organism: Pelusios castaneus (assembly GCA_007922175.1). Taxonomy (NCBI): domain Eukaryota; kingdom Metazoa; phylum Chordata; order Testudines; family Pelomedusidae; genus Pelusios; species Pelusios castaneus. The sequence goes on along the minus strand of ML685795.1, from coordinate 3,366,647 downwards.
AGGAGGCTGGAGGCCTGGTGGGAGGCCCAGCGAGGCTGGCATGGGGGCTGGGGGACCCATGGAGAGACTGGCTGGGGGGGCTGGAGGGACCATGTAGAGGCCAGCCGCCAGTGGTGGCCCCGGCGAGGGGGCTGGAGGGCCCACGGAGAGGGCATCGGGAGGGTGGGGGCCTGCAGAGAGGGCGATCCTGCTGATACCAGCCAGCGTGGCACCCGGCGAGACCGCCTGGGGGCCCAGTGGGGAGGCCAGGGGGCTGGCAGCAGCTCAGGCTGGGGGCCCCACAGCAAGGCTGACAGGGGGCCAGGGAGGCTGGTGGGGGTCCCAGTGAGATGGCAAAAGTCAAGGATGGGGCCCTTTGTGTTGTGGGGGGACCCCATCCTTGACTTTTGCCCAGGGCCCCGGAATCCCTAAGACTACCCCTGGCCGGAAGCAGGAAGTTCAGGGTGCGACTAGCTGAGAATCACTAAGCTGCAGATGCTCCAGTTGCCAAGGTAACAGGAGAGTCAGGCAGCTTAGTTTCTCAGCCAGTCTGGTCCTGAACTTCCTGCTTCTGGTCACATGATCAGAAGTGGCTCAGGCCTGCAACAATTTACCAAAATTGGTGGAGTGGCCTCTCTGTGAAAATTATTGTCTAACCTCCTCTTAAAAATCTTCAGCAATAGGGATTCCACAACCTCCCTTGGTAGCCTATCCCAGAGAGTAACTATTGTTACAGTTACAAAGCTTTCCTAATATATAACCTAAATCTCCCTTTCTGCAGCCCCATAAACCCATTACTTCTTGTTGTACCTTCATGGACATAGAGAACAATCAATCACAGGCCTCTTTATAATTGCTGTTAACATATTTGAAGACTGTTATCAGGCTCCACTAAGTCTTCTTGTCTCAAGACTGAATGTGCCCAGTTTTTTTAGCCTTTCCACATAGGTCAGATTTTCTAAATCTCTGATTATTTTTGTTGCTCTCCACTGGACTCTCTCCAATATGTCCACATCTTTCTTCAAGTGTGGCACCCAGAATTGGACACAGTACTCCAACTAAGGTCTCACCAGCACCAAGTAGAGCGTGACACAGTTAACTCCCACATCTTACATACAATTCTCCTGTTAATGCTCCCCAGAATATTAGCCTTTTTCCCCAACTGCATTACATTGTTGACTCCTATTCAGTTCGCAATTCACAATAACCCCAGATCCTTTTCAGCATTACTACCGCATAGCCAGTTATTCCCTATTTTGTAATTGTGCATTTCATTTTTCCTTCCTAAGTGTAGTACTTTGCACTTACCTTTATTAAATTTCATCTTGTTAATTTCAGCTCAGTTCTCCAATTTGTCACTGTTGTTTTGAATGCTGATCCTGTCATCCAAAGTGCTTTTATAAGCATCCTCTCAATTCCGTTACCCAAGTCATTAATGAAAATATTGAATAGTACCAGATCCAGGACTGAGTCCCATGAAATCTCACTAGATATGCCCTCACAGTTGAAGAGCAAACCATTGATGATAACTCTTTGAGTATGCCCTCCCAGCTGTGCACTCACCTTTTAGTAAATTTCATCTAGACCACAAGTCTCTTGTTTACTTATCAGAAAGTCATGTGGGACTGTGTCAAAATATAGCATATCTATTTCCCCCCAGCTATCAGCTAGGACGGTAACCCTGTCTGACTATCCTTATAATCCTTTTATGTTTTAGGTGCTTACAAATGGATTGCTTAAGAATTTATTCCAGTATCCTTCCAGGTATTGAAGTTAAGATGACTGGGCTATAAATTGCCTTTTGTCCTCTTTGTTCCCTATAGGTACAATGTTTGTCCTTTTCTAGTCCTCTGGAACCTCCTTTGTCCTCCTCGAGGTCTCCAAAATAATTGCTAATGGTTCTGAGATTGTAGCTAGTGCTTTAAGTACCCTAGAATGATTTTTAGCAGGTCCTGTCATGTTGGCTCTACATCTAATTTATCTAAATATTCTTTACATTGTTTCCCTATTTTGGCTTGTGTTCTTTCATGTTGTGTTCTTATGTTGAGTATCTGGTAACCATTAACTCTTTTAGTGACGACGATGCCAACTAGCCTTCTTGATAGCATTAGTTATTAGCTCTCCTTCCCTGCTAAGTAGAGCACTTACATTTTCCTTCATCTTTTCTTGCTCCTAATGTATTTAAAGAAACTCTTAAAATGCTTCCATTCTGATTTTATGTCATTATGCTTCCACTTAGCACATGAGTAAATGATTGTACAAGCTGCCAGGCATTGACAAATCAGACCTAAGTTCTTAGTGAGAAATCTGATGCTGACTATATGCATGTGAAGCCCTCTGAGATTCATACCAGCCTCTTCCATTTTTTTCAGATTCTTTATTTTTAATTTGTTTACATCCTGATGTAGGAGGATAAGCTGGCTGCTGGTGACATCCTTGAAAAGAAGTCCTGCTATGTGATTAAGGAGGTAAGATGAGTTGGAGAAGATTTAAGTGATTTTCAGTTGTCCTAGAGCCCTATTCAGTTCTCCTTTGGATACAACAGGGATAGAGGCGTTCAGGTGATCCCCAAAATACACATTTTAAAATGAATACATCTCTTGACTCATACAGCTCCCTGGTTTGTTGTGTCATCCTTCTGGTCCATTAGGACATGTTGATGGTGGTGGTAAGTGTGGTGTATCATTGGGCTGATCTGGGAAGCTGGAGATGGTGTCACAGACTACATGGAGTTTAACAACTGGCAAAAGTGAACCCTTTTCCATCCCTTCCTCCACTAAGAAAAATAAGTAAAGGTTACTGGCTAATAAAACAGTTAAACAAAAGAAACCCAAAGAAATATTCCAAATTATTCTAATCACATAATATCCTCCTTTGTCCTGTCTCTGGGCCCAATGCAGTCTGCCTTGTTTGTTGGCCAGCAGGTGGTGCTGCTGCATGGGAAATAAGACTTCTTATCCCTACAGGTCATGGACAAAACAGCTTGCAAATAGATCTTGAGAGTCTGATTTATCCTGTACAGAAACTCTGCTTGGTGGTGGATCTAAGAAGGTGAAAAAAATGAGTTTATGTTACCTTTGTGCCTTCCCTATTTTGGAATGGATCCTATGAAGGATGCTAGCTGCTTCAACTGCAGGTGCAGTTAGAACACTCTCAAAACTGCCCTTTGCTTGCATCTGGCTTCCTGTGAATGGCAAAGATGCTCTGATTGTGCCCATACTTCTCTGTCTGCACTCCCTGCTTCAGGGAGTCTGGAAAAAAGTTGTGTTGTGTTGCTGATTTGCTGGTTCTGTATCAGTGGGAGAATTTCCTGGTAAGGAGATCCACTGTTTTACAGTCCTGTGAACTGTTAAAAAGGTGCAATAGGGCACTGAGGAACTAGATCCTATGAGTGACAGCAGATAACTGTTTTGTCCTGGGATTTGAAGTCAACATAGATGAGATGTTTCATGGGAATGATCAATGTAGCAATGATCAAGCACCTTCATTGCATTTATGGCTATGTCTACACTTGCTAAAATTAGTTTGAATTAGTTAGTCCGAACTAAGTAATTTGAACTAATTTTAGTTAGTTTGAATTAGCTTAATTTGAACTAGAAAAAGTTAGTTCGAATTAACGATCCCCACTCATTTCAATGGCCAGTTAGTTTGAACTAAGAAATTAGTTCAAATTAACATGGCCACATTGGCTAATTCGAACTAGTTAGTTCGAATTAACCCTTTAGTTCGAATACCCTATTTTAATTTATTAGTTCAAATTAAGGAAGCCCTTAATTCGAACTAACTAAAGCCTAGTGTAGCCATGGCTTTAGTTAGTTCAAATTAAGCCTCCTTAATTTGAACTAACTTGCCAGTGTAGACATAGCTATGATTTTTAATTATTTTATTAAACATATTTATAAGGTACCTATTACAATCATCTCTGGGTGCACTTTACAACATTTATTACTTAGGACTTATAGCACTTTTAACTGTAAATCTCAAAGCAGAGTATGAAGCTGGGCATCATTATGCCCACTTTAGAGCTAGGAAAATTGAGTACAGAGAGATTGGCCAAGCAGTGAATTGCAGAGCCAGGAACAGCACAACATTATAACTATTTCCCATTATCAAAAAATAGAGCATGTCCTTCAGAGTCCAAACACTGAAGAACTGGTGATTATCACAGAGTGGCTGGCCTTAGAGGGATGAGTCTCATCTCCACCTATCATACAGCCAGTCATCCTGCTCAAGTAAGGAAAATGAAGATCATGTGATCCAATCAGGCCTCTGGGATAGATGAGGAATGTCTTGGAGCAGGGATCAGAGGGCTGTAGAGAATTAGAAGATACCTGTAGATTGCAGAGAATGAGAAGGCTCCTGAAGGGGACCCAGAAACACTAGAGGAGAAATAATTCCAGCTAGGTAGTGTTGGGAATAGCCTGGTAAGACAGGTAAGTCTCTAGGCAGGAAGACCTATGCGTAGCTTTATTAAGCATGAGGAAGGATGAATATAAAAGCCTTTTGATTTGGACTTTGAGGATTTTATTTTGGAACCAACCCAAGTAAGGGCGTAATTGGCATGAGAAAGCCTCTGTGAAGGTATTGAGGAGCTGTGAAGAGAGGAAGACTGAGGAAAGGATGCTGCAGAGCCACCTCATGCCATGAACACTTGGTCTGGAGCTTCCCACCACCTTACAGTTCTCAGGGAGACTGTTTACCCTGGGGAGTCTGGCATTCATTTTTATCAGCCTGTGTCAGGCTGTCTGGAGTGGTTCATGAGTGAGAATAACAACCTCAGGGCAGACAGTTAAAAAGTCAGGCACAAACCTCAAACTGGCTGTGAGTTCTGTATGTAGATTTCATCCAACAAGCAACAAGAGTGTCTCTTCACCTCAGGCGCTATACAGCCTTAACATGGAATGACAGACAGTCCCCTTTGGTGTTCTCATCTAGAGTGCCACACAGGCACGCTCGATTCTCTGATAGACGGTCACTTTACACCAACGATCACAAAATATTCAGAATTCTTCCAGTTTCAAAGAACCAGTCACTTATCCCAGGTCAATTTGCACCTTAAATCTCATACCAAAAACAATACTTGTAGCCAATTCTGTAATAAACTAACTAAAGATTCATTAATTAGAAAAGAGTTAATTATAAGGTTAAAATAGGTACGCATAAACACAATTGAGTTATAGTCAAGTTTCAACAGAGAATGGAAACTTCTCTAGTAAGCGGACTCTGTATATCCTTTAGGGCTAATGCAGGCAAAACAGCTGGGGATTCTTTGCATATGCTTAGAAATTCTCACAGTTAAGCAGCAACGGAATCCTTTGCTCCAGCATTCAAGCTGTGACAGGATGAAGGCTTGTGCATGTACCCTCTTCAGGATTGTGGAGTAAGCAATTATTTGTTCCACAATGGCCCATTTGTATTTAATAGTCCTTCCTGATGGGCAGGAAAAGATAACTTCTTATATAAGAATTCAGCATTTTGCACTAGATGATATCTTTTCCTGTTTGTTCTGAAACTATGCACCTCTCCAAACATTTTACAGTTATAGAACTACTTAAGTCTTACCATGTAGCCTGGTATAGTTATAGTTATAGTTTATAAGTGAGATTAATTAATGAAGCAATTTACAAGCATTGCATAAAGTCTAAAGACTATACACATTAACAGAAGTCCAATATCTATTTTAACAATACTACACACAGGTGAGAAACACTGGGTTCCAGTTATGCATTTGTCTGTGTTCAGTGAGCTCTAAGGGCCTCACCCTGAGCTGGCACCTGGTTTGCAATCATCACAGCTTGAATAAAGAGATGTCGTGCATTTTCTCTGGAAGGTTGGCAGTTTGAACTCTAGTGGCTTTCCAGCAGGAGCAATTGGCAGAGCTGCAGCGAATGCCTTATCGCTGATGTGATGATGTATTTTCTTGGAGAATGTTAGCTTAACCATACTTGCAAAGCCCAAGAGACCATGGGAGGCTGCAAAAAGAGAGGCAGTCTCTGAGATAACTACCACAGAGCCACCTCATATAAATGAGGTTGTCACATCCTAAGCAGCCCTTTTACCTATTCCTAATTCCCCTCTTCCTCACTTGTGAAGAGGTAGTGCTATGAACTGTTCGCAGGCTCGCTGACAGGAATTCTGAGCCACAGCGCAGAGTAGTCCCACCCCACCACTTCTTCTGCCTGTGGCCCCCACCCCAGCTCCCACCCCATCTCTTCTATACTCCCCTTTCCCCCAGGCAATGAGTGACAGTGGGGTGGGCAGCTAGGTGGGAGGGGAAAAGGGACATAGCAAGCAGCGGTGAGAGTGGGTGCATGGGGCAGGAGAAGAGGGATGCACATGGTGAGTGATGGTGGGAGGGGCTGAGTGGGGAGGAAATATGACTGCAGGGAAGCCAAGTGGGGAAAATGGGGTGTGGAAGAGAGGAGGGGAGGCAAGCAGGGAGGTGGGCCGGTGGGAGGGGATG